>JAOEHY010023044.1:0-13188 GCA_025447955.1 Psilopsiagon aurifrons | reverse complement strand
TCCCTGGCAGAGCATGAGGCTCAGAAAGTCCTTGGCCAGACCAAAATGTACTAAGCAGTAACTAAAACATTGGTGTTCTCAGTGCTGTTCCAAGGCCGAAAGTCAAAAACACAGCACTGCACCAGCTACTGAGAAGGAGGAAAATGACTGCTACTGCTGAACCCATGACAAGCACTTAGGCAGCAAATGCTATTATAACTTCGTGAGAAACTGGGGCAACAGAAAAGAAAACCTGAAGAGACTAAGACAGCCCCCAAAAGACTGAAGAAAGCATTATCCAAGATCCATTTACTGAGCACATCAGTGCTGCAAGTTACTACTAAATGAAGCCCTGAAGATGCAGAAATCGCCAACCTGCTTTCGTAAGACATCTACTACAGCACCCCCTGTTCACAGACGAAACTGATGTTTAGTTCTTCCTGTGCCAACAGAACTGTCATATTCTACCTTTCATATATTCCTGGTGCATTTTGCCTTTCAGCATTATTCATTCATGAGTCTACAATCTGCTTTTCTTCTAGGTTCTTCACTTCTCCAAATAGCTCGGAAACTTTGTATTATACTTCTCAAAATTTCCTTTTTTTCAGTGATGCAAATAACAGAAAAAAAAAAGAGATTCCACATATTTTTACATAACAAATGAAGATTTGCATACCACTAGTAGAAATAGGTAAGACTATATACCTTTTCTCTCGGTCTTTGAGCACAAAATGCATGAATTGATCCTTCACCTCTATTTACTGCCTAATTACTCCCCACATGAGGAACTAATTTGTGTAGCTACATTATGAACTGATATAATTATACTCTGCAGACTGAGGCAACCCCTCTATGTGGGCTTCACATTTCCCAAGTGAATATACCACCTTACTCAGATTCAGAATTAGACTCTGCATTTCCCAAATAAACAGATATAAACAGGGCATCAACTAATCAGCAAGTATATTTAATAATTACTAAAACTCATTTTAGCACTGTTGCTGATACCAGTTTATTAATTTTTCATCTCTTGGACCACAAATTTATGTGGGTCTCATTTTTTATTTGTCTGATGACTGCATTTTCTAAATTCTTAACTTCAGCACTTTATAAGCCCAGCCAAAATTATTTTTCCCCTCTCAGGTCCTACCACTTTTGATGGATTATTTCATTATTTCCATATTCCACTAACAAAATTCTCTATAACACCTCTCTCTTCCTTCTCTATTTCACATGCTCAGTTGCTGAAGCACTTCTTCCTGGGCTGATAACTGGGCAAGCCGTTCCCAGGTCTGGAGCCAATCTATAGGTCAGCCAGTGGGAGCAGTCACAGAAACACTGAACACCATCCCCCAGAGGCCAACAGCTCTCCTATCAAAATGTGTTAATCTTTTTCTCATGTTCTCCTGGCCAGCAGCCTTTTGCATGATGTCCATTCCTTCATCTTCTGAGCTGGTAGTTATCGTTTGTTTTCATAATGGTTACATCTGAATACCAAAGCCCTAAGCCTACACTGAAAATGCAGATCTTCTATAACAAGATCTTACTACAGTGGTTAAACATGAAGTGAATCAACAGCATAATTTTTAGTAAAGTTTAAACATTCAGGACTGTTGAAGTCTGCAGATGTAAGAAAACTAACAGCTGAAAGCTCTTTTTGCTTGAACATTACACCAAAGGGAACTCATAAGTTCAAAGACTTCTATAAAGCTAAGTGTGATGCAGAATGTTGGAGAAATAGAGAAGTTGCCATTCTATAGTTTTAACATCTTTGGCTTTTAATGGTTGAAGTTAAAATTCAGGGTTAATTCTTGCCTCAGGCAAGAGAGACAAGAGCATAGCATGGCACTACATGCAGCACAGTATGGCTACAATTCAAGAAAATGAAGAAGTGCCACTGTAGTAGTGTTTAGATGAGGATGGCTAGTGTAGACAGAAGAATATGCTGATATTGTGAACTTGTGTAACTGGATCTCTATGTGAGTTTTGTCAGCATTACTCTGCAGAAAGTTACAGGAATATAAACTTGCACTTATAGTAAAACATGAGTAGAGTTCCAACAGAATTATTAAAGACTATATTTTAGGTAACCTCTGTGAAGAGGAGCAGAATGGTAAATTCAACCCATGCTGCAGAGGACTGCGAAATATGTTTTCTGAACACATTCTGAGTCAGCTTAAAGGCTTCCCTTCAGGGCCCATCATCAATGGGCCAACAGTCTTCTTAAAGCAAAGAGTAATTTAAACTCCACATAAGTAACACAGTGTAACAAGGGAAAGGGTTAATACATGATAAGTCTACAAGAATGTTTCTGCCTTCTACGTGAGGTCTTTTGCATATTCCTCTCTTTTGATACATTAAGCTTGAGGTTTTGCTTTACTTGAGCAAAAGCACTGTATGTCTCTCTTCAGGGAGACTACTTGAATTCCTCTCCTCCATCTTTATCAATTTAATGACTTCCACCTGTGTTTATTATCTGGGGAAGATGGTCTGGTGAGCCCACAAAGCAGCAGAAGTAATCCACTATGGCTGCTGGGGGGTGGCTATTTCAGCTGCTGAGGGGTGGCTATTTCGGCTGCTGTCCCTCCTGATCATCCAGTTATGGAATTTGGTTAGTAGGCACATGCCCTTCTTAACTTTTCTCATCAAGCAGTGCCCATAGAGTTGTTATCACAAACTGCTTCCAGCCCATTGACACAGAGTTGCTTATTAAGGGCCATTAGTGGGGTTGACATTGCAAAGCAAACAATAGGAGATATGGACATTATCCAGAAGGAGAATCCTTGTGATGTCCATTAAAGAAACCACTACAGACACACAAACTGCTGCGTACTGACTTTGGTCTCCAGAGAAAATGGCAACTCATCTGTGTGAACTGAGGTTGAAAAGTGATTTGGATGCTCAATGTTAACTGTTAAAGCTAGATTCTCACCTTGTGTATTGTCATGGTTTAAGCCCAGCCAGTAACTCAAAACCACCTAGCCGCTTGCTTACTCTTCCCCCTTCTTCCCCACTCCTGGAGGGATGGGGAGGGGAATTGAAAGAACATAACTCCCACAGGTTGACATAAGCACAGTCCAGTAACTAAGGTATAAACACAAACCACTACTGCTACTACCAGTAATAATAATGATTAGGGAAATAACAAGGGAAGAGAATACAACTGCTCATCACTCACCGACTGATACCCAGACCAATCCAAGCGGTGACCTAACCCTTCTGGCTAACTGCCCCCAGTTTAAATAGTGGGCATGATGTGCTGCGATATGGAATACCTCTTTGGTCAGTTTAGGTCAGGTGTCCTGTCTCTACTTCCTCCTGGATTCCCCTCCTCCCTGGCAGAGCATAAGACTCAGAAAGTCCTTGGTCAGACTAAACATTACTGAGCAGCAACTTAAACCATCAGTGCTATCAGTGCTGTTTCCAGGCTGAAAGTCAAAACCACAGCACTGTACCAGCTACTAAGAAGGAGAAAAATGACTGCTACTGCTGAACCCAGGACATGTATAAATAGGTGTTAATGAAAGGATGAGTGATCCCACCTTCCTATGGCACTTCCTACACATCTCACTGTGCTGCATCTGTTGGTTGCCATGTCCTATCCTTCACTTTTGACCTGTCTTTTAAGATCTTTAAAACTGGGTCAAGCACAATCTTTTATGGTGTGTTTGCATCAAGCACAGCATAAGAAAGTGTCTGTGAAGCACTGTGACGCCTGTGCCACTGACTGGAGCAGTTTAAGAGCTGACAATACCAGACCTGTGGCTAGAGCTCCTATGTAAGGCAGACCTGCCTGGAGACCTAATCTGCTTGCTTGGGATGAGAGCCAGGCCATCACAGATTTGGCTTCCAGGCAAACTAACCTGACAAGAGAGACTTCAAGTGAAGTTTCACAGCTGCTTTGACCTAATTTACCCTTCTGCTGACAGGCTAATCGTGCTCTATCCCTATCCTGACTTCTTCCCACCTAATCTCAGTGCAAGTGCCTTGATGTAACCTACATACTTTGTTTCAATATTTGTTCTCACTTTTAATAAATAAAAAAATGTAAAAAAATAATTTCAATTTCTTAGGCTTTGCAAATCCAAACCCATCAAGCCAACTAAATTATTCTTGACTGACATCACTATGGTTGACAGCAAGTGGAAGCAGAAAGGGCCTACGGTATTGCTATTTTTAGGTCAAGTCTTGCTTATTTGAATCAACCCAATGTGGTCTAATTCTACATTTCTTTAGCTTGTGCAATTTCACGTTCTTTGGCAGGAATTTGTAAGATACAATTTGAGTAGAATGTGTAAGTAGCTTCTTACACAAGTAACAGTTCAGATACTTCCTAAAGCAGCAGTATTAGAACTCTTTCAATTTTTATATTATTTTGTCTGGAAAGACAGAGGATATCTCTTCCAATCTCTCTTGTATTAAAGCATTAATGGGAGTGAATTAATCTACATACCAAAATAATTCATAGTAGAAAATGAACACTGCCTGCCTAATGCTCCCCTAGTTAGCCTGAGTTAAGCAATATTCCCTGAATGAAATTGTATTGAAGATGTATATAGTAAAAAAGGTGAGATTTTTAAGGTCATTTTACTAAAAACATATTTCAATATCACTCTTAATTGCAATATTGCAAACTACTGTGGTTTTCCAAATCAGTAACCTTTAATTTAAGGATCCTTAAGAATAATATTGTCTGATAGGAGATGTGACTTTACAGGAACTGGAGTCTGGAAGGTTTATTGTTTTGGCAGTGGGCAGAAGGAGGAAAGGAGGGTTATAGGCAGGTTAGGGTGTTAACTATAGAATCCTCCTATAAATCTGAATTTAAAAGAGCATATTCCCAAATAAGAAGACTTGCTTATGTTGAGAAGTTCAGTCACTTGTAGTTGATCTTATTATTCATCTGTTCTTGAAATACAACCTGTTTGGCACTTCCACACTAGCAGAGCTGAATTAGGGTCAGGACACTTTTTAATCCTTGACCCAAACTAGCTTACAAACACAGATTCAGCTGCAGTGCCTTCTGGTTTTGTAGTCTTCAGTCTCTGAGAAAACAGCATATTTGGGGAATTTTAAGGATCCTTGTGGAAGGGTCACACATTCACAGGTTGCATGAGAAGCTGATAGCATTTCTTTGAGCTGCCTGAATTAGGGGTAGTTCAGCCAGATTAGAAGCCATTTACATTGTTGCAGCAAGGAAATTTTTTATACCTGTGATCTTAACATTACTGGCATTTCTTTTTTCTCTTAATCAGCTTTCAGTGGAGTTGATCTTGACTTAAGATAGGGGATGACCTTTCAAGGTCATACTGTTTCTGTCATCTGAAAAGCATTAACCATGGGCCATTCTAGGACTTTTTTTTTCTTTTCAACCAGCAGGCTTGTCGACTGAAAGCCGTTTCAGATTTGACTTATTAGAACTTTCTATTATGAGCTCTGTGCTTTACAAATTCTTCTGTATGCACTATAGTCTTCAATCCGTTAGTCCTGAGTTTTCAATTTCTTCCAGACTAAAATCAGTGTTAGCAAGCTCATTGTTCTGAGCAGTAAACAAAAATTGTTACCAAGTCACTTTTCTTAAAACAATAAAGTTATGCGACGTTTTCAACCTAGGTCTCATGGAAACTGCCCCCCGCCTTCAAAAATTATATGCTTCCAAAGCCACAGATATAACTAAAGCTGGCTGTTCTCTTCATAATTTCTTTCAGTGATGTGCATACACTAACTGTAATACTTTTTAACTCAAATGTGCATGTCTTCAACTTCCAGACACTGGTTCTTGTTACTTCCTTCCTCCTAGATTGAAGGGTTATTTAATACCCATTATGTTCTCCCTGTGAAAGTACTGAGATTGTGATCAAGTTCAAAACTACATCATGCTGGCAGAGGCATCCAAGGCATCTGAGCTGTCTCAGTTTATACTAACCAGCAGAAGAGGAAGTGTAGAGAAGTGCAATAGAGAGACACCAGAGCTGATTGCACACTGAACAGCCTGAATCCAGAGGACTACATAGTTACATTTGTAGGCAGGCTACAACTAGAGCTAATTATCATCACTTTTACCATTCTGGGACCTCATATTAGGTTGCTCCTTTACTTTGATCCTTAGGTTTTTTTCAGAGTCCTGTTTATGAAAAGATCCATATCATCTTTCCTCATTGCCTTATTCTTATTTATTATTTTACCTATTCTGGGTTGGGTTTTGGGGTTGGGTTTTTTGTGGGGTTGGGGATTTTTTGTGGGGAGTTGTGGGGGTTTTTTTAATAATGATTACAAATGTTATCATAAGTGATTCATTATTTACTTTCAAAAATAATTAGTGAAGTCGTTGAATGGTATCAGATCTGCTACTGATCCCCACGAAACTCCATTATAAGTATGTTCAGCTGTTGATAATTTCCTGGAGACAATCTCTTTTTAAGATCTGTCACTTAACCAGTCCTTAATTCATAAAACATTTGCTTTATTAATAGTATATGATGCCAATGTTTAAATCAGAACATCTTGTGCTGCTAAATCCAAATATTTTACAAAAATCAGATTACTCAAACAAGCTTGCAATTTCATCAAAGAATAAAGTGAGATTTCTTTGACATGATCTGCTTTTCATAAAACCATGTTGTCTGGAATTAATTTTATTTCTATCCTTTAATTATTTCTCAGCTGATTCTCTTCCCAGCTTTTCTGTTTTCTGGAACAGATGTCAGACTAATTGACCTATGCTTAGTCCAGTCATCTTGTCAGACTTCTTGGAGTATTGGTGTTTTGGAGTAAGTTCACTTTCAGTCTTCTAGAATTTTCCTGGTATTCCAGGATTTGTTAAAAATGAGGATTAAAGATTTCCTAGAGCAATTTTAAGCAAAGCATCACTGTCCACTGAATCAGAAGTGCTTAATTATACTTAAAGCTGCTTTATATCTCCCTCTGACTTTGACAAGCCAGAAAGAAATTTGTTGTTCTTATGTGGTAGAAGTACATCATCTGTATTTTGTTTCTAGAAATCCAGCCATTTCATGAATTTTAACTATTATATGTCTTCTAATAAGAATCTGATGATTTGTTCCCAACATCAAGACAATTTATACTAAAACATAATTTTCTTCCAACATATATTAAAAACACTCACATTTTATCATGCTAACATTTTCCCTCACTATTTTTAGTTCCTCACATCCTCTTCTCAGTATTTTCTTTAAACCTCCAAGTTAAATGAATAGGTTTTTCTACATATTGTATGTAGTTGTGGGTTTTTTCCTAAATGTTGCTTTGCTTCTTGATGTAATCAGGCACCTTTTTAATAAACAATTTAGACACTTGGATGTGAATCACTGGGAGGTTTAGGCATGTAGCAAATACATGTTAAAGCCAGCCCAAATTTCCTGTCCAACCCCTTCTCTCCATGAGATTCTCAGCACGTTTTTAAGCAGCACGTTTCCAGTCCAACACCACTCTTACCTTTATCCATCACTTAATCCGTCCTGCTATGCTGTTGTGGAAGCTTGAAAGCATGAAAAGAAGCTCCACTTAATCCTCAAAAAATTTATCAGCAATGCTGACTTTTATGATCACAGCAGTCTTTGTCCTGAAGAATAAAATGAAGCTGTGCCCTCTTTATTGGAGCTGCCTCTCCTAGTTTCTCTACTAACTGTCCAAAATATGAAATCTCTTTGCAAACATGTTTGGCATGACTTACTGTACAGCAAAAAACAAAAAGCCAATTTGGAAAAGGTATGGAAACTGCACACGTAAAGAAACATTGAATAATTGTCACCAGAGAAAGAAAAACCTTATTGAAAACACAAGACTGTATGTAAATGCAGGCTTTCCACTGAATATCCTTCAGGTTTCAGCTGAAGCCAATTAGTGCAATTTGCAAGATATCACAGTGGTTCATAAGATGTTTAAATTAACTCATTAACCCTTATCTGAGCATGTCATAAGCTTTGCATGTCATAAGCTCCTGCAAGAGATATTTTTTTCTGTCTTTTACTGTAGCTTTTAGCTAATCAAAAACTGAGGTTCAAGTGAATTGTTCAAGATCGCATACAAAATGAGCAGCAGAGCAGAGAGGGATTTGAACACTCTTCTCCATGAGACATTAACTCATGGACTGATCCTGTTTTCTGTAAACGCTACAGCTGTTCTTTGACTGAACAAGGAATTCCCTTTCTGTGCAGTCAATTCATATCCTCCCCTTCTTACCCCCCTCCCCCAACAGCTCATTGATTTACTTTTTTTCCAGTTTCGTTATACAGCTCATTTGCTTCTAAATCTGAACAGCAGATAGATAGAGAAATGGGCAGCACTGGAATGAAGCTTTTGATGAAATGAATTACGGTGGTGCCAGATAGCCTGCTAAATCATTATCAGTCGACAGTGACACTAAGCTTACAATAATCTATATTCCCATCTTCGTGTTTCATTGTTACAATCAGGTTGTTTATTTAAGCCTCTTAAGGTAATCACAGGAATTCGTTGTTCTCATTAATGCCATTTGTTACCAAAAAAAAGAAAAAGGTTATCCTGCCAAAGTTGGAAAACTCCCAAAGTATGCAGTTGGCTCCTGCACTTCCCTCATTCTTGCAAGCTTAGGCCAGCACAGAACATCTTTGTTTTGCAGTTGTCAAGGCTCTAAGCAGTTGTTGGGGTCCCTGCACACTGCACATTTGCCATCACTTATGGACAATATAAACTATATTGACAGCAACATGGGTATAATTCCCAGATGAGATTACTGAAGGTAGTTTTTCAGGAAATAGGAGTGCTGCAAACTGATGTTAGCATAAAGATTTACAGAAAGAGAATACAAACAAACTGACTTTCCTGTGGCGAATATCACTCTTGTCTTGTCATAGATTTACAACTAGGTTCTACCAAAGGAGGTTGTAGGAATTACAGTTTGAATTTCTGGCCATTTCATTCAAGTTCATCAGCCAGACTCCTTTTCCCACAGTACATCTATATTCATGGGTTTTGGTACAAAACTAAGTTCATCCCAGAAGATCATCCTCTACTTCATTGAAAATAAGGGAAAAGTGAGTATATGTGTTAGCATTTCTTCAGCACCATCCTCAGGCTTTAGTGTTTGACTTTACAGTAGCAAGCCAACTTTTACTCCAGAATGTGGACATGGTCAGAAAAAATTCCAGTTGGAAGTGCAATTTTTATTTGCATAACAGGTGCACTGAAAATATGTGGTGTAAACCCTTGGAAATGAGATTGGAGTGCATGTCATTTTTGTGTGTGTGACAGGACTGAAAAATGTATACTTTTCTTGTATCTACTTTGAGAACTTCCTCATAAAAAACCCTGATTCTTCAGGATGACATCAAAGTGAATTTAGGGAGGAGAATCCAGAGAATCTAATAGTTTATTCCATTTTGTAAACAAGGCCAGCCCTTTAAGGATTTGAATAAAATATATTAAAAAATCAATTAGCAACCAATTTCAATTAAGTGTACCTGTAGAATGTGCTTTTATTTTCTCTGTGAGTACATTACCTGGGAAGTGCGTACATTACCTGGGAAGTGCGTTGCTGAACTCTTGTTACTACAAAGAGTTAAAGCTGAGAGAGAGGGAGGTAGATTTCTCCAAGATTATGCACTGAAATCCTAACTTCAATGGATCAAGGGGACAGTTGCATTTATTTCAATGGCATTGAGATTTTACCTTCTGGAGCAAACTCAGCAATTCTCTTTCCTCTCAGAGTGCTTGGATCAGGCCTCAAGGACATTGCAAAGACCAAAGTACTTTCCTCTTCAGTACTCTCCCTTTCAAAAAGCCCTAGAAATAAAAGCTAAATTTTGATTTGGATGCATCTGTAGGGTAGATTCCACCAGGGCAGGAAGGTAATCCCTTCTTCTTTCCTGGAGCTCAGGGAGAATGTGGAAAAGAGGATCCCCTGAGCATTTGTAAGTCTCCTTCAGTAATGAATCACATGCTCGTTGCGAAGTAAGCATAATAATTATATCTATGTGCAGATTTTTATATCTGAATTAACTCCATAGGAGTATCATGTTATTTGATTTTTTTTTTTTTTTGCAGCATATGTATAAAATTTCAATTTCTTGGGCTAGTCTTTCTTATTTCCTATATTTTATGCTGAACAATCCTTTGTTGTAACATGGAAACAGTGTCTTCCACCAGTAAATGAAATGTAGGCCATATTGTTCTTTGCCAGTGAGATCAAATGACACAGTAAAACCTGCATCAAGAACATTGCTCTTAGTGTAAATGCCCAAGTGGAGGACATTCACCTCGCAATAGCTTCTGAACCACTTCTGAGGCATTTGAGATAGAGAGGTTGGCCTCAGCTAAAGACCTGCCAAGGATCTTCCTAAGAACTTAACAGCACAGATGATGAAGCTCCAGCCCCTGGGGATGGTCAGTGGAGATATTCAAAGTACAGTTCTACACAACATAGTTGAACAGCTGCAAGATGAGGACTTGGAGCACACCTGCAGTGAGGCCACCCAGCAACACTCTTGCTCAGGTTCTTTGCCATAACCTGCGGGATTTGAAGGTGCTAGTACAAGTGGAGGAGGATGATAGAGTACCTATGACAGATGCATCACTAAAGCCCATCAAATGACTAATTTAAGTGGTTCTAAGATTGAATAAGGAGTTGACAGTTGATGTCTGACTGTAGGATGGGATGCAGTGTATTTAGCACTCAGAGTTCATTTCATAGCTGAACCAAGCAGGTGCAAGCCTGCTGTTCTCTCTTCTGAGCTAATTCCCTGACCCTTGATTAATAAGACTTGCTAGAAATTAGACAAGCTTAGAGCATCAACATAAACTGAAAATGTATTCTAGTTTCAAGTTATGTGAATCAGCATCTTATCTGGATTTCTTGCTTTTTAGGAGTGCCAATATTTAGCTTACCACAGTGACTTCAGCATGTCAGTATATTTCACAACTCAATTAGTCATTCCAAAGTGAAGTGTTGTAATTAATTCTTGTTTGGTCTTTACTGGCAATAAAGGTAATGGATGTTTTCGGCCAGCAAATGGACTTCCTCAAAATATCTGCTGATTCACGTCACTGCCTCTGAAGAAAATGGTGAGGTGTCTTTCTGCAAAGAGGCAAGTAGCTGGCAAGAGGGGAACAAAAAGAGAAGAGGGGAAAAGAATGGAGAACTATATATTTCCTGACATTGCAACTTTCAAGACAGTTTAATTACCACGAACGTACATTTGTGAACCACTCTTATCTTAGGGAACACTGCAGGAAGCAGAGAATAATTTGGATGTTAACAGATATGGCTTGAAATACAAAAGGAAAATGAATGAAAGGTCCCTGTGCAGTGTCTATGGTTTCAGTCTGGGGGAACCAATGTTCTCAGAAAAGGCTGAAGTAGCACCTCGGTACTGGGAGCTGTGGCTTACAGCAGGAGTTGATATACCATTTTCCAGCAGCTGGTCTCCACTTGAAAAACAGAGCGAGCAAAGCCTGAGAAAAGCAATCAGTCAATCAGCTGCATTTGTCACAGCTCTGTGAAGTCCTCAGTTATGGATATCATTAACTGAACAGTTTCCTTGCACGCAGCGAGGGGCAAGATGCCAAGAGCAGGGCTAGAATTACCTCAAAAACCACCCTGAATCACAGGTTTTAGGCCTACCTTTTCATAATGCTTCCTTTTGCCACCTAGAAAAGACTCGCTGACCTAAGAAACATCCTGCATCACATTAAAATCCCATCACATCTGAACTCTGGGAAGAATTTTTTGCTCATGGAAACCAGAACTGCCGATTTCTTGGCTTTTGGCCAGAGCTGCAATGCAACAGAACAGAACACCTGGCATTTTGACAAGATTGTGCACGTGATTTTGGAAGGTACACAAGTAGTTATCAGAAGTAGAAAAATACTACTGTTTATCTGTCAGTAGAGGTGCTTTCCTTCTTGACATTTTTTGCATAAAGACATTAAAAGGAGAATTCCTGTTATTATTAGATTTTTAGAAAATTAAAGTTAATAGGTGTCTCTCTGGATAGCTCATGAAGGTTTCCTGGTGGGCTACCGTGGATCCATCTTTCCATCTGGTGTATTTTATGAAAGAAGAGCATGCATCACACACAATGGAATATGTTTCACTGTATTCACCAGTCCTATCAGATCTATAAATTAAAACAAAAATTTCTAGAATTACACCTAGAGGAGAAATCTTTCAAAAGAGTCTGATGACACATTCCCTGTGTTAGAAGCTCTCCATTGTTGCCCTTGGGTGATATATAAAAATGTGACCGAGGCCTTTGCATATCCCAAGACATATTCTCAAAAGCAAAAGGATATTAATCTGCAGCCAAACTTGCTTGGGGATAGGCAGTGTTCTGAAATTTCCCTGCAATCTCAGCATGCTACAACTTTTCTTCTATGGTCTGTATGAAAATTTAGAGTGGCACTGTCATGTATTTGTACCGCAGAATTTTATACTGAAGCTCCACAAAGAGGTCCAAAATTTCTATAATAACTATGAAAGCAATCCAAATCAAAAAGCCTTATATAGAATCATAGAATCATAGGATCATAGAATCATAGAATAGTTAGGGTTGGAAAGGACCTTAAGATCACCAGCTTCTGACACTCCTGCCACGGGCAGGGACACTTCCCTCTAAACCATGCCACCCAAGGCTCTGTCCAAACTGGTCTTGAACACAGCCAGCGATGGAGAATTCACAACTTCCCTGGACAACCCATTCCAGTGCCTCACAACCTGTACAGTGAAGAACTTCTTCCTTATATCCAATGTAAATTTCCCCTGTTTAAGGTTGAACCCATTACCCCTTGTCCTATAACTGCAGTCCCTAATGAAGAGTCCCTCCCCAGCACCCTTACAGGTCCCCTTCAGATATTGGAAGGCTGCTATGAGGTCTGTACATAGAGAACAGCCCCAACTTTCTCAGCCGATCTTCATACGGGAGGTGCTCCAGTCCCCTGATCATCCTCGTGGCCCTCCTGTGAACTTGTTCCAAAAGTTCCACATCCTTTTTATGCTGAGGGCACCAGAACTGCACACAAAACTCCAAGTGAGGTTCCACAAGAGCAGAGTCATCTCCTTTGACCTGCTGGTCACGCTTCCTTTGATGCAGACCAGGCTACGGTTGGCTTTCTGGGCTGCAAGCACACACTGCCTGCTCATGTTCATTTTCTCATCGACCAACACCCCCAAGTCCTTCTCCGCAGGGCTGCTCTGAATCTCTTCTCTGCCCA
>JAOEHY010023039.1:0-26905 GCA_025447955.1 Psilopsiagon aurifrons | reverse complement strand
TGAACCACTCAGCTTGGTGTCATCAGCAAACTTGCTGAGGGTGCACTCAATCCCACTGTCCATGTCACCAACAAAGATGTTAAACAAGGTTAAGTGGAAAATTATTCTGAATACAGGGAAGGGGCAATCCAGGCAAAAATTACCTGTCAGGCAGAATTCAGAAGGTAGTCTATTGTCTTGAAAAGAACAAAGCCTTGAGACTTGTGACTTCAGAGTTGGTCCTACTTTGAGCAGATGATTGGACCAGAGGACTTCCACCGATCAAGTCTCACTGAAATTATCCTGTAATTTTATGTTCCTATGTCTTTGCCTCCTAAAAATAGGAGGAGCCAGGAAACTGTGAATAGGGAGAGTGAAATTCTCTCTTCTCCATTAGGGTCTGAGAAGAGAGCAGCAGCCCATATAGTATCCATCCATAAGATGACATTATGCTGCCCTGATTAGCATTTGAGGTTGTGTATTGGTTGAGGTTTGACTGCATTCTGGACAAAAGAAAGAAAAAGCAGCAAGCTGCTCTATTCCATCAAGGCTTAGGTATTTTATATGTTTGTACATAGCTGCAGAACTAGTAGAAATTTTAAGGTCCTGACCAAAGGAATTTGTGAAGTTTTGGTACACCTGTAAAATGGGAAGATGCTGGGTGTGGGTTGTTAAATGGCAGTTTTCAGAATTCAAGTACAAGGATCATGCTTTCCCTTGAAACATGGCAGCAGCTGGTGGTAGTGGTGATGGTGGTGCTGCAATTACTCTTTTATATAGGAACATGATTATTATAGCTCCTACACAAGTTCTAGGAAAACTGCTGTAGCACCTGAAGTATGGAATTAAAGAGAATCTGTGTTTTTTTCATAAGCTATATAGCACCACCTTGGTAGCTGGTAAAGAGCTTGTTCAGTGGCTGAAATTAGGAGTTTGTGAACAGCGTTCTCTAGTGCCTTGGGAATTCAGAGGCAGATACAAGCAAAGAAGTGATCCAGGATGATCCAATAAATCAAGCCACAGCTGCAAAATTTTCTCCACAGACCACATAGGATGTTACACATGAGGATTGATTTGACAGTAATATTTCTGCTTTGATAGAAAAGGAAAGTGCGACAAGAAAATATAATTAAACAAGACCATATTTCAGAGTGGAATGATGGAAAGCTGCAGAAATTGAGTTTTGGAAGAAACTTGGGATTTTTTTTAGTGGTTTTTTTTTTGTTTGTTTGGTTTTTTTTTTTTGTTGGGTTGGTTTTGTTTGGGTTTTTTCTCATTGAAATGTAAATAACTATGAAATTTACCTTACAGAAAATCTTGTATCTTGCTTTTTAAAATATAGTGCCTATACATAATTATTTTTTTTTTGGCAGAAAGAGTGTTTGCTGGTTCAGCTCTCAGTTTTGCATAATGTCTGAATATATGTAATGAGGTATGAAATTTAGACAAATACCATGAACTTTGTCTTGCTAATTTTTTCTATTTTTTGCTAATCAAAACAGATCTTGATTGTGTTTCCTCAGCTCCAAGATACACAACTTAAGAGGAGGGGGTTGTTTTTTCAAGAATATTTTCCCTTCCTTATCCCTTACATAAACTCTTCATGGATCAAAACAATAGTCTTTCATTCCTGAAGTGAACTGTATATGGAATCTTCAGAGCACTCCCCTTAGCATTGGAAAGAAAAATAGAAAATACAAAAAAGGCAAACTTTTTCCCTTGGCGGAAAGTTACTTATAAGATCAGGTCAAATAGAAATAAGTGACAAATGGGGTAGGCTGAAGAATAGACCACCTTGGCTTTCAACCTTTTATAGAACACCAACATCACTTTGTGATTTAAATGGGTAATGAAGACAATAGCTGTATGGGCCCTTGATAAGGAGTTTGTGGAGCCGTTAAAGGGAGTGAAGCAATTGCAGACATTCATGCCTGATAAAAAAAAGCACTTCAGGAGACTTCACCTCCAGATGCTCTCTTTGTCTCCCAAGTTACAAGAATCTATCCACAGGCTGTGCATCATTATATTAAGTATAAGGAACACATCCTGAATAGCACTGTCACCTAAGTATCTGAAGGAACTGCTATCAAATACAAAAAAAAACCACAAGAACTTAATCCTAAATGTGGCAATTCACTTAATTACCTGAAGAAGTTTGTTTTCCACAGAAAAAACAGTGATTTATGTTGTTTGGATCTTGAAACTCAGGCAAGCTCCTGGGAGACCATGTCTTCCAGACAGGCTTTTCAGTAAAACTTTGGGGCTATATAGCATAGATCTGCATTGCTCACCACATTATGACAAACAGCACCAACAAGAACATGCATGTCCAGCGACCTGGTGAACCACTCAGTGGAACCAACAGATCAGCTCCTTAAAACAGCACAGCTCTGTCAGTGCAGTATGGTTAATAAGATTTATAGTTAAGGCTTGACATGGTTGCTTATTTTATCCGTATAGGTGAAAGCAAAATTATTTTAATGGAAATTACATTGAAGGGCTTGAGAATCTCAGACTTTCAGATTTAAATATTGGTGTCAATGTGTGGGAATAATATTTTTTAAGAGATCATAAACAATAAAAGTATTATTTTTTTTGTTTATTGTAAAAGGAAGCAAGCAAGAAAGACTGCATTTTGTGCTTCATGTACCTTGTTTATTTTCTGCTTGGTATTTTCATAAACTCCCGAAGGTGTTTGGAGACCCCTTGCCACATTATAGCTACAATAAAATCAACCTACACATCTCAAATGTTCTCCAAAGATATTTCTTTCCTCTGTGTCAGGAAGGAGTGGGAAGATGGGGAGTTAACCAGATTAATGTTTGTCTAGCCAGCAGAATGCTTGTCATCATTGATCAGGACTCTAATTTATGTGACCACATGAGAGATAGAGACTCTCAGTCATAAACTCTCTCACTCACTACTGAAGGAAGACTTTGGCCAAAATTCAAGCCTGTTATTTATTTTTGAAAATACACATACAAGTTCCACTGGGATTTCCCTGATGAATAACAGTGTAGCCAGAGAGGGAGGTAGGACCAAATTAACACAGCTAGAAAGCCACATACGGGGAGAGTTACTGTAACCAGTGAAATGTCAAATGAAAACTCAAAATGCAAAACAGCAACAACAAAACCTCTATTGTTTCTTATCAATCATGATTCAATATTACAGAATTTTGAAATTCTATAAGATTTTATAATACTAAGTGAAGAAAATGGTTTTCTTTCTTTGAATTGAAGGTGGGTTAACAAAAAGAACTTGCCTCAAGAAGCAAGCATGAAAAGACAAAAATAAAATTTGATACCAGGTCTGAAGTCCTGGTTGACAATAGACAAGGAAGGACAGATAATGGAGTCATTAAGTTTTCAGGGAAAAGAAGATTGCCAGAGCTTCGAGGGTTGTCTTCCCTGGTGGGAAGAATCGAAATGAAAGCTGATGATTGGGTTTCACAAGAGAGAGATGAGAAATGGAAGCAAGCTCTGTGAAACATCTGGATGTAAATACAGTGAGAATATCTGTTCAAGGAGCAGAACGGTTGGGAAGACATTGTGCCAGAAGATACAAAGCATGCAGAATGAGTTTCATCTCACCTCACTTTAAAAATCGCTTTAGAAATGTTTGAGTTAGTCATTCAGATTCCCTTTATAGTCAATAAGTACTTCCAGAGAGTGAGTCACCTGACCTAAATTAGATGTCTATCTTAAGATGGGATGAATCACACACGCTGAGTGTCTATTGATATCTATTGACTATAAAAGGAACAAGGACTTGCTTGGATGCAAACATCTACACTGCAGTTGAATCCCATCCTTAGGCATTTTACAAACTACTTACTAAACACCAAGAAATCCCATTACTTTGGTCAAGCTTTGAGCACAGAAACGGGACACAAGGAATCTGTTACTTCCCTCCCTTCCTCCCCACCATGACTGGAAAGAGTGTTATTAGACTGGGGTTTTGCATAAATACTTTATTCAGTTAAGAATGAGAGGACACAGAAAGGAATGTTGATCCACAGAAAACTGTGGAGCAGCAGTAATCAGAATCAGAGGCTCTGCTTAAAAGACACAAGGAAGATATGTGTTGGGCAGAGAAGAGAAAGAGCAAATAGTCAAGCAAGACAAGCAAGTCTCTCTTCACTTTGGAATGTGGGATGCTGCACCTATCAGAGACTGATATCAAAGTGTTAAACCTTTATTAAAAGCAGAATCTAAACAAATGCCTTCCTCCACTACTCACACTCCCAAATTCCTTAATGGAGAGTTTAAATGAAAATAAAAGTTCAAAATAAGTTCAGTCACTCTTGAGAAGCTCTTATACCTGAACACTCTGCAATGAGCATAATTTGTTATACATTAACTGGAATCCTTAAGAAGCCAAATTTTAAAAAGGTGTTGATCATGCTTGCAAAAGGTTACCACATATTTCTAATATCTCATACTTTAAATACATTCTATACATTTCAATAGTTGAAATAGTAAAATAATCCACTTTTACTTTTTGTTCAACCTTTTCTCAGGTAGATATTTCATGTCGATACACAGCTTCCCTACTTTATAGTCAGGCTGTTGCAGTATTCCTTGCCTGAGATTCCCTCTCTTCTTTGCAGAGGTAACTGTTTTCACAAATAGTGCAGCTCCTTATCTGTGGGTTTTACTGAACTATAAGAATCAGTTGGTTGATCTACACAAGGAGAACAGGGAACCAATGCATTTGTTGAAGGTATCCATGACACAAGTTAAAATATAGATGTCTGAGTCAAATACTGTCATAAAGCAGATATATTGTACTCATAAAAAAATATATTGCGTCTATGATACAATGAGGTTACGTCACTGATGACAGTAACTTTGTTTTCCCTAATGCTGTAAAGGAATTTTTTGAACAGGATTGTGACTACATTAGTGCTACGTTAGCATTATAAACCCAGCCAACATGCAACAGGTTAAATGAGGTATATGGTAAAAATCACCCTTTAAAACTCCAGGGAAGCTAAACCATGGAAAGGTCTACATAAAACCTTCCTGCATAATTCATGGCAAGGTTTAGTATCATCTCCATTAAAGCCAATATAAGGAATACAAAGACAATTTTAAAACAACCTGTGAAACATTAAAATGTGCTCTGCATTCAGACTTAGTGTGGAGATTCCACTGAATCTTAGTGCATTTCTTAGTTTAACATTTGTTTTGCTAATTCCTCCATGTCTCCATGGATTGTATTTGCTGTTCTGTTGCTAATGCATTTTAAAGCTTTAAAGCTTTTAACCTTTAATCTCCACTTATTCAAGTGAGGTTAAGTGATCTTTTTCCTTACCTTGTGTCCAAAACCAGATCTTCAATCAAACATTCTTCTGAAAAGACCACACTCACACTTACCTGTATTGTCAGAAACATCCTTTTAAATGTGGAATCCTTTCTTGATGGTAATTCATAAGAAACATATTAAACAGTCAGTGCAGAATTCAAGGGCAAAATAAACACTGGGCTTTTTTTTCCCTTGTCCTTTCGTACTTAAAGAGGGAGATAGGAAACACACTTGATGGAGACATATGAACAGGGCTCTTCACAGCAAAAATGATATTACGTTCATTTGAAGTAGTAGCGCAATACTGCTACTGTAATGTAATACATAGCTTTTAAGGAGAGAAAAGCAGAGCTTCAGGGGAAACCCAGGAAATCGGACATGCTGTATCAAGGTAGATATGGTAAATAAATCAAAGTCAGAATTAGTTTTGTCAGTGTAAGAACTGAGTTACAATTAACTACACTAAGACCTCAGGAAATAGCACTGATTTTAAACATTTAGTCTGTTTTTCCTTTAGCATTTCTCCCTGTTTCAACCCTCAACTCACTAGTTGTGCTTTCTGGAGGTGCCTTCATCTTTATTTTGATAGAGAGGGAGCCTAGGAGACAAGCTCAGAGAAAATACCCATGCTTTAAACAAAGCAAGTTAGGAGTTGATGCTCAGCCACCTCACACTACAAAGAGAGGCACCCAAGTTCTTGGAAATTCTGGGTCTAATATGCCCCCCTTCAAAAATGGTAGTTTTGCTCTTGCTGTGCATGGGTAAGATAGCAAGCTGACAACAGCAGAAGCAAAAGGCCTGCAGAAGAGGAAACGTGTAGGCAGGAGGCTACACAGTTCCACTGATGAGTCTCTTAACGGAAAAAAAATACATACCAGTTATGGAAATGAGATTCTCCGAGTAGCTAAATCCTATTCTCAATTAGTCTTTGGCCTCTGGGCTGGAATTCCCAACCAAGTCCCCAGTTAGCTATCCTGAGATTTGCTAATGGGATTACATGATACATGATTTTACCATGAAATCTCTCTCCTAAAATTTTCCACATCCTCCAACATTTGGCGTTAAAACTGTATCTGAAAACTGAGATGACATGGAAGTATCACTTTAGAGAGATGCTAACATACTGTTTCATCCTATGTGGGTTACCAAACACAGAAAGTACCAGGCTTAAAATGAGGGCAAATAAATGAGAAATCTAGACATAAGAGGCTACAAAACCTAGGATTTTCAATTATCAGAGACAGATCCAGAGCTGGTCGCTGTCACTGGGACTTCTTATGCTTACCCTGCTATCTGTCAGTCTCTGTTCAAATCATAGCTCATGGTAGCTTGCTTATTTAGTTCACAGATAAAAAGCTGGGGAAATTGGAAAATGAACAAGTTCAGTAACGTATGGAAAGTGGAAATACAGTTCTCCCTCAGATGATGTAACAACATAAATATCATGCTCAGTGACATTGCATAGCAGCAAATACCTTTTTTTAGTGACCAACAATATAAAAAAAAGCCTTTAAAGGAATCTTGCGGCACGTTTGTTCAAAGGCAGTATTCTAGGGTGTTTCTTTTTTCATTTTGGTTTTAATTATAGCAGTTGCTGCAATAAAAGGTTCTGAGGTAAGGACTTGTGCATTCCATTCACTCACTGCCGTGTTTAATTCCTATCACTGTTCAATCACTTGTTACTTTATTTTTAGGGGCAAATTTATAGCAAGCTGCTGGATCACATGTACCCAAGTATTTGAAGTATCTGCAGCTGCTTACATTGCAAGAGAGCCAAGCTGCATTCCTGTCATGAATCATAGATTTGTGAGGGCAGAGCCACAAATATATATTAAAAAAATGCAGCTTACACAGCTCGCAATCAGATTTTAAACCTTCCTAAAGGATTCATAGTGTCAGGGGAGCTGAGGCACTGATTCACCCAGGTAATGATCTCTGTCCTGATATGTGGCATCTTTCTGTACTTATGAAGAACTTTGGGGATGTTTACTGGAGACAAACAATAGTTACAGTGTGACTGTAGAAAAGATAAATAACAAGTCATTAACAGACGATCATTCAAGACCCACTTCCCGGGGGGTTTCTGCTTGCAAAAGATGAGGCACATTGCATCTTGCATTGTCATTGAAGTAAATTCTTTCCTGCAAGAATTGTTTGTGCAAACAGGACTTGGACTTAGCATACATATAAGATCATCATCACATTGCACTTATAAGTTACTAGTAGAGAAATAGTTGAAGCAGGCAAGCTATAATTTGAAAAACTGGTCTGTGGCAAATTGATCTACTTATCTGTGAATATCTGTGTCTGTGAATGGATACAGCCAGTGTAATCCATTCTTAATCACATTCTTTGTTCTGAGAATGTAGTCAATTGCCAGGTTACTCTGAAAATGTTTGGAACTAAAAAAGTTTCTCAACTGCTATTGTGAGTAGGCAATATAAATGTGACTGATTGCTGTTAGTCACTAGTAATTGTTTTGTGATTCAGCTTTAGCTTCCAATCATGAAGAAAAATATTGCCATGTGACACAGATATCAACCCAACCAATACAAATAGAGTTAAACAAACAGTTCATGAACAACATGTAGTCTGAAATTAAAGTTTTCCACCACTCCCTGTGTTTTTCTTTCGTTTACTGATTGGAATAATTCTGAGAGGAAAGAGGATAAGTTCATACATGAGTCATTAACCAGAGAGGGCTAAACTGCTTGCATAGTTTGAAAAGTTTTTTTGTATATGATTAAAATAACAATGTAAGCATGTTCATGCAATGAGTAATAGCAGTAATAATAATATGAAAATGAGAATTGGTTAGAATCAATTGTGCTATATAAAAAACTCCATTACTTTATTCTGTAATACAAGGAGTGTCAAATACTACATACACAAGAAGATACAACTGTTAGATAGTAGAAAGATCCAACCTAAGCAAAAGCTGTGTTTGTGAATCATTATTTGATCCTCAAGATGCATGTGTTTAACCTCAAAAATGGCCACAAAAGCTTTTGTCCTCGATTTCTTTCACATTTTCCATCTCTTATATCTCTTCCTGTTTTTCTTTCCTAATCTACAGTTTAATGACTCAAACTTTTTTAAAAAATAATTAGACATTTATTTAACAGAAAATGAACGTTCAGGTCCCTGTTAGTTTATAAGCAAACTGTGATCATCTTATTACTTGCATTCAAGTGGAGATATTTATAATTTCTTGAAACAGGGACAACATCTGAGCATTTGTCTTAGATAATAAAAGAATATCAAAGAATAATAAAGAGTATTTTCACAAAGCAGTATCTTGGGAAGATGAGAGCAATGTTGTTTAAAAGTCTCTGATGTGCTTGTCTATGCGCACGGCTGAAAATACACCACTTTCAACATGTTTATATATAACAAAATAAATACATGTCAGCACTTTTCTAGGATCATACATTTGAACGAATAGTTGCCAGATAGACGCAACAGTAATAAAACTGATATAGAGAGCACAGTACATGATCACATAAATAAAAGGCACCTGAGAGTAACAGTGGACTTGGAAGGAACCTATGCGGTTTTTTTTGTGGATGCCCTACCTATATTACAGAAAAATGGATAGCTGTGAGTTCAAACAAACACCATTTCTGAACCCCTTCATGCAACTTGTCATCTAAGTTCCCTCTAAATCACCTATGTATGTGATCTCTTAATATTGAATTTGAATATAAGAACAAAATGTAGAATGAATTTTGTTTAAGAATGTCTATCTTTTATTTCTGAATATTATTATAAAGTTTTATACAGGGTTTTAAAGGCACACACATCTGTTCAATGTCCATAAAATGCTATCAAATAATAACAATGAAACATTATTTGTAAGTATTGTAAAAGTGTACCTGCTGAAGGGGTTTCTGATAGCAATAATATATTACTGTCTAATCCTTGCTGACCAGCAGTTCTCACACAATTTTCCACATTTGGTATGTGTGTGTGCATTTACACAGACACATGCAAAAACCCTGAGATTCTTTGTCAATACCAAGAGCAAGCTGAGTGCAAGCCAGCTCTGACTGGAAGCTTTATGGCCTTGTTAGTGTGGAGGATCCTGAGCTAAAATGCCCTTCCTTGCACAACACTCTTTGCCATGGAGATCCGTTCTGTTGTGGAAGAACAATATATGATTCTACAGAATTTCCTAAGGTTATTGTTTCTTATTGATGGCAGTGCCTAAAGGAACACATGATATAATTTCCTTCAAGTTCCATAGAAATGTTTGTTCAAATATTTGTTAAAGAATTGCAGGGCAAGTATTTTCACAGCTAATTTGAATTCTCTTTGAATTCTTTTCTCTTCAAAAAATGTTGCAGTTAATCAAGCAGCAGAAACAGCACCATATGTTTAATCTCAATAAAATTAGAGAATAATTTTGTAGAGAACAAAGAAAACAAGATGTAGGCAATGCAACTATCATAATTTAGACTCCAGTGTTACCATAACAAGAACCTCTTTTCCAATAAAGCTGTAACATACCTATGATAACTTTTCCTCTAGTCTGGCTCAGGCTTCTGGCTGCTGCTACAATATAAGTTATGTTCATCAGAAAAAAAAAATAACAAAAGTCAGAACATGCCCCCACCCAATTCCTTTAAAAAATATTAATTAAAAACTGTTTTCTTACTACTACTATTTTGAAATATTTGAAAAATTGATAAGAAAAGAATAAATTGAACTACTTATTATATGAAGTCACAAATTATTATTTTGTCGTATACGATCTCAAGTCAGACTAAAGAACTATGTATGCATTTGCATATCCTTGTTTCAGCCTTTGTATTGAAAGTAAATGATCAATCAGTGCAGAAGAGACTAAAAATCAATAAAGTAAATATATTTTCCTTGTAACTTGTCCAAAGGTAATGATTTAGTTACATTGCAACTTTAGTTGTTGGTTCAGTTACAGCATGTACAGCAATATAATTTCTTCTTATTGAGCACGAATCATGTGGCTCACAAAACAAAGAGAAGAGAGTTTAAAAATGCCAAGTCCAAAAAACATTTCTATGTTAATGGAATTTATTGCACCCATTTCCCATCGAGACATTGTGCCTTGATCCGAAATCCACAGAACTAAAAAACTGTCTTTTCATTGGCTGTAGAGAGCATCAAAACAGGTTTTTGAAATTTTATTTAATTAAAAAATAGCAGTAAAACCGACATATGAGAAGCATTCATTTGCCAGATGCATTCCTCATATGGTGTTTCTGATGATGACAATGACTTTTTTGCCATGCAGAATGCAAGCAGAAGAACTATATAAGACAGAAATAACTCACGGTGAAGAGGTAAAATCCAGATTTTCCTCTGTTTGTAACACAAACTTACTCTTTCAATTTTTTTTAAAAATCATCTTTACATAGAGAGGACATTTTTGTCCATTCCCTAAATGGAGGACTTTGAAAACCAAGCCCATTTGGTAATAACCACTGTGCTGTATACAGATTTATGTATGTGTATACACAAGTGTATATACACCAAGTGTAAAATGCCCCCTCCTAAAAATGAGCTGTAACTCCTGGCCAGGGAAGGCTGGCTAAGGGCAAAGGGAGAGGGAGAGATATTTTGTTACCACAGGCATAAAAAATTCTGGCACCAGTGCTTGCAACCACAGAACAGAACAGAGTAATGATAGTTTACATTTTTTAAATTTCCAGGAGGACATATTTAGCATCCTATGGGCTTATCACTTAAAAATATATGCCATCCATTCCTCAAATAAAATTCTTACTTTTAATAACTTCTGCTTTGACCTTGTAGAACAGAAAATGCCATAATCAATTATCCCCAAGGCTTTCCTTAAATCTCCTCTCAAATGTTGCCTACTCCACTGAAAAAAAAAATAGGATCAGGATTATAAAAAAGTCCTGAGTGAAGCAGCAAGTGGCAGGCATTCATCAAAATCAGAATGGCTTGGACATGAATTTCCATGCACTCCTCCCTAATGTCAGTCTCTACAAATGAGACCATTGCATATACCTTCACTACAGCCTGAAGGGACCTAGAAGGTCTAGACAAAGCCACAACAAAGAAATGGAGAGGTGCGTATGTTCCTGGAATTTGTTTTTAATCTGTAATTCCTAAATACATAATCATAGAATCATAGAATAGATAGGGTTGGAAAGGACCTTAAGATCACCTAGTTCCAAACCCCCTGCCATGGACAGGGACACCTCACACTAAACCATGCCACCCAAGGCTATTTCCAACCCGGCCTTGAACACCGCCAGCAATGGAGCATTCACAACTTTCCTGGGCAACCCATTCTACTGCCTCACCACCCTTACAGTAAAAAATTTCTTCCTCATATCCAATCTAAACTTCCCCTGATTAAGTTTAAACCCTTTACTCCTAGTCCTATCACTACAGTCCCTAATGAAAAGTCCCTCCCCAGCATCCCTATAGGCCCCCTTCAGATATTGGAAGGCTGCTAATAGGGTTCTTGTAGTTAGCCAATCAACCAAAAGACAGTGAGATCCTGAAAATTATTTGAAATTGAAGTCACTTACTGCCTGCTTAAAGCCAGAAAAGAAACTGGTTTGCTAAGTAACATGTGAGAGAATTTACCTAAGTCGTGGGGTATCCCAGTACAAATCCCCACTTCAAAATATTTTTATACCAGATAAGATAACTGTATCAAGGGAAGCTGAAAACAAGGAACTCAGCAGAAAAGGGCCTTTTGCTAGACGTGTAGGTGGCCTGTATACAGCCTCTGCCCTCTGTCAGGAGAGAGCCCATGTCATGCTCACCTAGCAGAGTAGTTTCATTAATAGTGCACAGTACAAAAGCATATCTTGGCTCTACATTTTGCTGTACTTTGACCATGTTTACAGCATCAAGCCTAGGATACCCCTAATTTGAGAATCCTGCTTTGGCCTGAACTTAAACAGCTTCTGTGTCTGTGGGGATTTGGACTTTAAATAGTTTTTCAAGCTGATCACTAGTAAATACTTGGTAGGAATACTTATTAATCTTAATTTGTACATAGTTCTTATGGTTTTCATTCTTATCATTAAGGACTTGATAGCTCATCAAGGAGAACTGATTAGAGCACGAGCTGGGGAGAAGAGGATAGGGTATGTGTGCCAAGATAAGTGAAGCAGGTGCTATGGATCTTCTTATATTCTGTCTCTTTCTTTGGCTTTTGTAAACTCTGTGATGTTACAGTAAAATGAGAGCTCATGGTACATTCTCCAAGCATCTTATTATGGGCCAGCCAAATGTCAAAACAGAGAACAGAGCAACAAAACCATTACCAGTAGGGAAGTGTTAAGATTTTGAGTAAAAATTATGCCAGTGCTGTAAAAACTGGAGTCTGGGTTTCAGTTGTATGATGATTTCTTCCCTTCCTCAATACTCCCCTCTTTCCCTCCCTCTCCCGTCCGCTCCCACTTTATTCTTGTATTTGCAATCTGCAAAAAATGCTGTTTCCTATATCACAATGTAGCACTGAAATTGGCAAAATGTATTAAAGATTTTAAAATTACATGCACCGCAGAATCTGTAGTGAAAAGACTTAGCATTCCTGGCAGATCATCTGCCAAACCAGTTAATGACACTTTGGGTGTGAAGGTTGAGCCACTGATGGCATTTCTTCCCAGAAGATGGTATGAAAGACCATGAACCTTTTAAAGCGAGGCCAAAAGAGAGTCATGAAGATGATCAGAGAGCAGAAGCACCTCTTCTATGAAGACAGGCTGAGAGAGTTGGACTTGTTTAGAAGAGAAGGCTCAAGGGAGACCTTAGAGCAGCCTTCCAGTGCCTAAAGGGGGCCTACAAGAAATCTGGGGAGCGACTTTTTGCAGGAGCATGAAAATATAGGAGACGAGACTGAAAATGCATCTAGAAGACTTTGAAAATACATCTCTGGTTTGTTTGGCTGCTTGGTAACGTTCTTTTTGTCACATTAGGATTTTTTAGTATTAATAAATTTTGTGAAGGGATCTGTTGCTTTAAAAAGCTTTGTTCATGAACTGACCTGCTAGAACAGTACAAATCTCCTCTCTTTCACATTACCCTGAACTGGATAAATAGTAATACTTAATTTTCCTTTGAAAAATCACTTTTACTCCTCTATTTCAACAGTCAACTCACTTTTCCGTATTGCAATCTATTCTTAGCTATTATGATGAGTCACAGGGTTGTGCTGCCAGGAGGTTCTGTTGTATAGCCAATGTATTATTCCACAACATTTCACTTCATTTTCTTTGTGCTAGAACTTTGCCTACAATAACTTTGGCCCACATAGTCTTAGACTGGTCCCATCCAGGCTTGAAGTGTATAACTGACATAAGGGCTTCCTAAATATGCAATTGGCACCTTCAGGCATTAAATTCATCTTGATTTACCACAATGCTTCTTATTGTCACTTCATCCAATGCTGAGAAAGCCTCAAGTGACTGTTAATATAGGCACCTCAATTTGGTGAGATTAATTGAGGTCCTGAGGTCTTTTAATTGTTACTAAACCCCTCTTTTTTTTTAAAGATGCACTATCTTTCACAGATACCATGCCTCTGATAAAAAATCTATTGGTGAGACTGTTACACACTGGACAGACTTGCTGTTCTAATGGCACCTATGACCTTACTGATGGAAAGTGTCTACACTTAGCCTGGTTACAGAAATTTTTCATAAGTGAAAAGTATATGAAATGTATTTCTATGGGATATGCAGCCCTGCAATCACCGAATCATGCTGGGATATGAACTGGTAGGTTGCAAAATAAAGTTTGAACAAACAACTTCAATTTGCAAAGTTCTGTATAGAGTATAATTTGGAATAAGATATGCCAACATCCTTTTTTTCCGTAAGATAAATTTGAGTTGAAAAGGTTTTTTTTTTCTTTCCCTGTATAACTGCATTTCATTTTGCTAAGGAGGCTTGTTTCCTGACAAACTGACAGATGATATTCAGCATATAGCAGCACTCTGTTACTGTGTAAAAGAGCCTACTACATTACAGTTGCTGATATTGTTGCAAAAGCTCTTGTTTTCTTCATCAAAGTGGGTTTTTTTACATTCAAAATTGGTGGGAACATTTTCTGAACCTTCGGTACTTCCCTTGTCCTTTCCTTTGTGCTTGTTTGTTTGTTCTTACTCAGTCCCACCATCTTCTGGCATTGTTCTTGACTAATTGTAATGGTCTGATTCCTAACATGTGTTCTCAATGGATTGTTTGCTGGCATATCTGACAATATTACCATCTACTTCAGTCTCATATAAATTCTGGTGTTTTTATACTGTGAAATTTAATAAACAGACTGGTAATTTAGAAAAAGAAATGTCAGCAAGATGTGTGGGATAGGACAAGGCCTACCCTATATCCCATATTCTTCAAATGCAATTGTTTCTTTTGAAAGAAGCACAGCTGTTCAGCAATCAAGGACTATCTGAATCCCATATGCTAAAGCCAGATGTCAATATTGCTGTGTACGAATTTGAAAGGCGCTGTTCAGAACAGTCGGACCATATTTCAGGGGAAGACATTGTCCAGGGAACCGAAGTGGGAGAGTTTCCAGCATAGCTCTGTGCCAAAGTAGTAATAAATCTTTTCTTTAGGGATTAGGCAAAAGCTTTGCATTATGTGGAAAACTAAATCTTCTTTCTTAACTAATAAAGCTGCAAAAACGCACACTAATGTTTTAAAAAACACTCACCTCTCTCCACTGCCTGTGAAAGCCAGAGAGTGTGAGCAGCTCAGATGAAAACATCTACTTTTTGTCAAATGAATCCCACCCTTAGTGTAGAGTCATATGTG
Source organism: Psilopsiagon aurifrons (assembly GCA_025447955.1). Taxonomy (NCBI): domain Eukaryota; kingdom Metazoa; phylum Chordata; class Aves; order Psittaciformes; family Psittacidae; genus Psilopsiagon; species Psilopsiagon aurifrons. Next base: position 11,825 of record JAOEHY010023039.1, on the reverse strand, counting down.
ATTATGAAAGCACAGATTTACTATCCTCCTCCCCTACAGTGCATACCGTATCTTCCCACTCATTCCACCCCCCTCCATGAGATGTGTTCATCTTCCGTGTCTCACCCACTTCGCTCAGCCAGCACTGCTGTGGTAGGTGGAAACCTACCACCACTCCAGTAGTGGCAGAACTGAAGAAGCATTGCTTTCTTGGCCTCTTTCCAGTCTTTTAGTAGGGGCTCAGTTTTCTCCTTGCGCCTTATCTGAGTACCATCACTGCAGACCACTTGGATGTATTCAGGATGCCATTAACAGGTCCTCTCTCCCTGGGATCACATCTATGTCAGGGTAAGAGGGGTTGGAGGTTGGAAAAGAGCCCTTTCACTTATCAGGATGATTATTAAAAAAAAGGTAAAAAAGTTTGAGATATAATGAAGATCCTTACAGAGAACTACAATTGTGATGCCATGAAACAAATTCTTTTTCGGATAAACCAAATGTTGGTAATAAAGCATAGAATTTCCAGAAAAAATTAATGAGAAAAGAGAAGTGATGTGATGTTCAGCCTTCTGAAAGGCAATTCATAGGCAAAAAGAATGAGCAAAAATTTAAAATATATGCTGGATAATAGGAAATACATTCTTGTATTTCCTTTTTTATTGACTAAAGCTCTAGGGTCCCATCGCATACTGAATTCTCTACAGCTCATTATTATATAAATCCCACCCATGCTCCATACACAGTGCACCTATTCATCATCAATGAATAACTATCCTTACTCCATTAATTTTTGTCCATTTACATCTGGGACTATTGCTGGCATGGAAACCATAAGACCCCCCAAGATGTGATAGGAGTTTCAGTAGAAAATCATACATCGAATCATGAGCACTAGAATTTGCACAAACACAAGTGAATAACCTCACATTTCAAATAGTTTGATCCAGAATGGTCTTTTTAAGTAAGAAAGACTGCAGGTTTGTTTGTGTGCATATGAATCAGTGGAGTGCACAGAAATGAATTACATGAAAGAATAAATCAAAGAGAACTTTAGCTGTGTATACCATTAATGGTTAAGAAATACAAAGCTTTCGCCAATATTGAAATAAGTCCCTTCTATTTTTGATATGGATATATCTCCTTTTTAATTATTTTTCTTCTTAATTTTTTTTTCTTTGTATGATGTAAAGGACAGATGTAAATTACATTTTTCCTTTCCTGGAAGACACCAGATGGTTAACACAGAGCTGCAGGAGCTGAATTCAGAGGAAAATAGATAGATCCTAGTTTCCAAGAATTGTGTAAGCTTCTGAATTTCCATTTGAAGGTTTTTACAGCACTTTGTTCCCAACATTTTATGGTATCCTGACTGTAAAGCACTTTTGGTATATGACCTCATTAGGATAGCTGCGTCTTGATGTGTGTTAAAACTACTTCAAATCTTGGCTATCTGACTGAAAATGTTAACAACTCAGGTGCTATCTTTAGAACAAAAAACAATACACATTTGGGAACATCCAGAAGAGTGACATCAAAATAGGTTCCCCAAAGAAAATCTCTTACTGCATAGTAAGACACATTTGAATCTTTGAAAGACTACATCTGAAAGAAGAATGCTATAAAACATGTGAGCAGCTCAACAAGTCCCAATTTCAAGGATATATTTATTTCTTATCCTACCTACAATTTCAAGCACCTTAGCACCTCAACAGTTCGAGTCTCCATGAATGGCAACCCTGAGCCTCATAGGTGCTTGAACACACTCGAAGTATGGAAACAACAATTCCCAAGGGATTTAGAGATGCCTGTTTTGCTTCTGAGTTGATTAATACAGCCAGTGGATAAAATGAGGTGCATGCGCTGCATGAACCAGCCCTCCTTCTGACAAGAAAATGGTTGGGATCCAGCCAGCAGAAGTCAGCATTGACCTGTCCGTTCTCCAGAGTTTAGGCAGCTAACCCAGTATTCTGGGAGAGACACTGCAATTATGTGGATTTCGGGCTGCTGTACCCAATCTGAGATTAGGGATTCACAAAGGCAGAGCTTGCTTTTCTAAATACAACCTTACTGCTGCAAAACAGTTTATTGGTTTAAACGCTCATGCAGGATGCAGGAAATTCAGGTTCCTGAGTGGTTTTAGCATGAAGGAAGTCAAATCATATTTGTCTGTTCTAGAGTTATGCCCCAAACCTCTTGCTGTAGACTAGGTTCAGCTAGGCACTCTGCTTTCTTCCCATTAAGGGTTTGTTTTTTAAGCAAGATCCAGATTTAAGACAGATCATTCCCTTACTGCTAGGAGAACAACAAACAATTCAGGGACTTGTTGGTTTTAGGTCACTCATCTGGGAGGTGGAGACATGGTTCAGGTCCTGAACCTTGAGTCTCTTGTCTTTTTTAAATCCCATGTATATTACATGCAAACTGCATAAATAGCTCTGGAGGGGAACCATGCATATCCTTGCAGAGTGTCCTAACTCTGAGGCCTCAGAGCTCCTGGTATGTTACTGCTCAGCATGTGAGACACTGAATCACCCTCTCAAATGCCTAACTTTCTTACTTGTCCACCTATGTGGCCTGAACTCCTGATTTAAGTGCTTTGATTTATTCCCTAAGCACTAGGCAGAAGCTCTGTAGGCACTGCTAAGGTAACGTTCAAATTAGTTCTAAATCACTTTTCAAAGGTCTTGCAGAAGTCCTAAGTCCACCAAATGCACATAAGAAAATCACCCTGAGTAGTTTTGATTTTTACATATTTGGTTTGCCTCAGTCATTCTTGCATGCATGTAATTGTTGGCAAACTGCACTAGTGCAGTCATTTCCTAACTGGGTATGCTTTCTCTAAGTGCAGACACTTATGTTGGCCAGAGAGCTAGAAGCAAACATCACCATCATCATTGCCATGATGGTGCACAGATGATGAGGCAAGGCAGATGACTGATTGACATTCCGTATGGCAGCATGCCTGGCAGAAGGTGCCAATTTCCAGCCACAAAGGTTGCCCTCAGATTCTTCTCCTAAGGAGAAAACAAAAGAAATCAAACTACTCATAGGGAAAAAATATTGAAGAGTACAAAGAGCAAGCCTAAAGAGGATAGCAGAGTGTAGTATAGCACTGCAAGTAATACAGTATTCACTCTCTGCTCTTGCCTCCCAGTGATTTTGTTGCCCTGCCCTCTGTACTTCACATTCTTTAGCTATTAAAGGAATTAAAAATTCAATAATGAACACTAAAAACTGCATCCTTGACCTGAAGAAATTGAAATAACTGTTGAGGCTGTCTAAACTTTCTTAGAGAAAGCACACAGAAACATTCACAATCCTGCAACTCATCCAAAAGCAGCAAATTGTTTCCTATATATCTTTATTCTATGCTTCTTTAAGACTGTGTTAGTTTTATGCAAAACTAATTCCACATGTAATTCAACATAGCAAGTGAAGATGCATTGTGGCTTCATGTGGCCATATAGATTATCCAGGCTAGTTTTTAAGAACAACAAATTACTCAAGTTTTAAAGTATTTGTAATAAAACAAATAAGTGTTTCATCATGTTCCTTCCTGTGGCACATTAAAGCTGTGGCTGTCAGCCTTTTACTACTATGTCTTAAAACTGTGACAGCATATTGGAAGTGTTTTGTGGCATGTGGTTTGAGGGGGTGTTTGGAGTAAATGTTCTGTGAATCCTTCAGGACTATCCTGTCTTTTGCATGCAGTTGAAAAGGACTGGGCTTGATAATCTAGGTGGTCCCTTCTGTCCTATGATCTTATTTTTGGTTTTTCAAACTCTTCACCATGTACTCCACAATATGTCTTCTGCACTCTTGAAATAGATTACTACTCTTAAACCCCTGATGGAGAAAATGTAACTGTTTATTAGAGAAGAAATGTTTGAAGGGCCAAGGACAGTATTTACTTCAAACAGTGGGTTATTAATTTGAAAAAATACATCTCACCATAGGTTAAAGAAGTATCTTTCTCAGTTCTGTGACTTCAGCTTTGTTTTGTTTCTGCTGAAGCAAAGGTATTTTTCTATGTAAGGCAAGTAGCCACTACTGTATCTGGCATCTACTTGAAACTCTATCAGACCATTCGGATTCATCTTTGTCAAATAGTAAACCCTTTGGCTACAGCCTTATTTTCCCCACAGGTGTAAAAAAATGCAAAATTGTAATTTATAAAAAGGAAGATGACAGAATCCCATTTGTACAGTACATGTAGATGTCAGAAGGTAATCTTATTACAAATAACACAATCTTCTCACAGGACTTACTATATTATTTTCCGGGTGGTCTAAAAAGTTGATTCACAGAATAATGCCACAACAGCAACTTGTAGTTCCTAAGGCCAAATAGCCAGATGTGTCAATAATCAGTGCAAACTGGAAACAGATGTAGGTCCTTGTTGAATAATAAATGTAATGAAAATACTTCCTTAGCTCTCTCCTGCTTTCACACACACAAGAATTTATGTCTTCCATATTTTTTTAATTGAATTTATTTGCTGCTTCATTTTCATGTCACCAAGAGCTTTTTAAAAAAATTTAATCACTCCACCACAAACTAATAAAAATTAGTATATTTGCAGCAATTGCTTAATATCTGGTCAAATTGGTTCCACCTGATCATTTTATCTGGGAAATTCCTTATCATTGAGATAAGATGAAAACTGTTGAAGGCAGATGAGAAGGCCAAGTCTGGGTAGTCTCCTGTAACTGCATAGTTTCTGAGTATATATGAAAGTAGAGAGTCTATAGAGTTGATAACACAGTTCAGACCACTGGCAAAATCCCTGACATGACTAAATAGTCTTAAGTGATGAGTGAAAGTCAAAACAATCTTTCAGGAATATTTCATGCTATCAGAATCTTTGTAAGACCTTGTATAAAGCCACATGTCCAGACTTGATCTGTAACTTCAGTCCTTGCTTGCAAGTGATGACAGCTCAGTTATGTGAAAAGTTACTTTAAAACAGAATACCAACTTCAAAACCAAATGCTTTGTGAACTATTTTGTCACAGGTACTATTTGCTTAGATTGTGGTATTCAGCACCCATCAGCACCCCACCCTCACCACCCCCCTTCTTAAAACGGGAGAAGTCACATTTTTCTTACCTAAAGTAGCTTGAAGAATTTTGAACAACATTGGACCCCAGATTAAGACAACTGTTTTCACTATACGGAAAATACAGTATTAATTTAAGAACTATAGAGCCTTCATACAAAGCTTCTATTGCACCTTTACAAATTAACTGGCACTATGACTATACAAAATTAAACAGAAAACCAGGACAAAAAAGTTATCATCTGCCTTGTTCCCCATCTGCCAGTATGCACATCAGCATCTGTTCTGACTTTATCTGTCATAACAGTCATGTCTACGTACGAAAAGGACAAAGAGTAGTGAAAAAGAGCTCAGGAACTTGAGTCATGTCCACAGACTGGGACCATGAACCAGGGAAAATGCTTCACATGCAAAGCCCCAGGAAGGTGTTAGAGTACTCATCGCTATTCGTAAAAATGAGTATGTGAGGATAACCAACACTGCAGAAAGAAAGGTTGCAAACTGCTCTTCTCCAAGGCACTTTCAACATTCAGGCTCTGGTTGTGGTCTGCAAGTGGACAGATTCAGTGGCACTGCCAGTTTCAGGGTTTCCCACCCCACCCAGCTCCAGCTATTCGCTCCTCTTTCTCCTCTTTCCCCTCCTTCCTCCCATGGCTGCAATGTCAGGTCCCCTCCACTTTACCAGCTTGATTGTTCAAAAGCCTGGGCTCTGAACCCATTTTATCAGAGCTTTTCCTTAACACAGACCATTTCAGCAATTCAGCGCATGCTGTAGCTCTGAGAACGGTTGAGTCAGCACAAGTGATGGGACCTCTGCTCTGAGATGAAAGCTGGTCAGGAAGGCAGGGAGCAGCAGAGCCAAACTTCTTACAGTAACATTGCACCATGGCTACTGTATCCTGAAACTGCAGCTTCAGTAGCAGTGTTTTGCTCTTCTGAGTTTATTGTTGATGAAATCCCAAGTGGGTCAAATAAACCATGTGAAGGGTGTACAAATATTTATACATACACAATTTTATTACCTTTCTGTAAGAACGTGACTTACAAGCAATAGCTGTACATCAGCTCCCATGTGTCTCCTTGGTTGCTGATAACGTGATAGAGAAAGAAAATGTGGCCAGATTTAGGCCAATGGGAACACAGCAATGCTCTGATTCTTGTGTTAAATTTCTAGTCATTAAGAAATGCTACTCATGCGCAATTAATGACGTGCCTAATTGAAAAACATACCTCTTACCCTAGTTTCAAAATCTTTGAAGACAAAATCAAGTGCAACAGAGGGCTAGATTTGATTTAACAACATGAATTGTCATATAGTCATAGGGAAACAAAAATAAAATAGATTAGTCATGTTTGCCAGATGACTGCAATTCAGAAAGCAGTGACACTAAAAAAGGACACAGAGGTCAATATCCAGAACCACTTGAATATTATTCCAAACTCATGTTTTTGCAAAGCAAACTAAGGCATTACTCAGATACACAAGTAGGTTTATTTTAAGCTGGAGTTGGCCAGTGGCACCATTGGTGTTTGTGACATTAAAAGTCATGTCTCCTGCACCTACTTTTACTCCCCTTGATGAAATGGATGTTGAAAACCTGATGAGGATTCATGCAACAGTGGTCTGTGGTTTAGAAGACATGCCTTGCAAAAGCCATGCCCACTCATAGCACTGCTCAGTCTTCGCTGCTCAGCCGTCAGGGCTGCTCTATAACACAGTAACACTCAAACACCTGATATGGGCTTCCATTAGGTCTCTAACTAAAATACGGGAGTTCATTGTGAGCTACTGTAGAAGCAGCTGACTGAAAAATTTAGGTCCCTTTCAAAAACAATTCAGATGTGAGGTTGCTTAGGCCTTTTGGTGTGTGGTTCCCAGCTCCTCACTTGCTTTCCAAGATCCTTGCTCCTGAGTGACAGAGCAGGTTCAGTTCTTTTCCAGCAGAGAAGAATACTTCACTCTCCCACAATCTGGGTACACCCCATATTTAGTGGATGCTTTGTGAGAAACTTATACATCTCACTAGACCTATTAACTTGGCCAAGAGCTCCTGCACCTCTCTGGAGTAAAGACATACCACTGGTAAGGGAAACGTGATGTTGAACCTGAGTAAATACAAAATAAATACAAGCATAGCTGTTTGTTGCCTCAGCCGTGAAATGGGTGCAATACCTCTCTGTTTCACAAGGTTGTTAACGAGGATAAGCACCTCAAAATTTGCCAGATATAAAGACAGGACCTTATAGGTAGCTTTATAGAAACAGGTAGGTAATAGCAGTCATGTGATAGAGAAATTAAGTTAGGTAGATTCTGAAGCTCAGAAACCATGACAGCTAGTCATGGGGTCCTCTTCACTACATAGGCACCGAAATGCACTAGAAAAATTTTTTAATATATTACTGAAGTAGAAACATCCTTTTAAAGGGCTTCCTACTTTGCTTTAGACTTCAGGATCTGGAGAATTTGTCTTATGCATGTACAGTCTTCTACTTACAAGGATTAATTACCCTTCTGAAAAGCTTCACCTTATTTTCTGCTTAAACTGCATTGATTTAACTTAGAGCTATTAGTTCATGTAACAGCTTTGATAGATTACAGAATCATTGCAACACTGATTGGAGCAATGCCTAAATACCTTTGAAAAACAGGCCTAAGGAAGCATGCTGGAAAAGGAACCATGGCTTTTTAAGTTCTGTACTGGGACTGAAACACTTTGCCTATGTTTTCCTATGAACATAGAACACTTACCTGCCTTTAAGTACAAATAAATAAATAATATTCATAATAACACAGAATAATAAATAGTACAGTATTTCTTTGTACAAACAAGAACTAAAATCAACCCTCAGGAGCCTGAATGCCCTTTAAACATAAGATTTTCTTTCACTGTTACCTTGTGATAAATGATGAAGAGGAAGTCTTTTCCAAGAGAAGATGACTCATACAGATGATTCTTAGGAACTCACAACATTCAATACAGCTGGCAGTGAATAAAAATGCTCTTTTTATAATAATTTTTTTAGATCTTTTTTGTTCTAATAGTCACAAAGCACATCACAATAGTTATTTCCACAGCATACTTCACCACATTATTATTTCCAGCAGGCTATGCTGGTTTGCAAGTTCAGATTATTACTGCTAGCAATCAAAAATCTAATTTCATAGGAGAAATTAATACTTGCATTGGATTCCACTTTATTGTAATTAGACTGCTTCCAGTATTTGAGATAGCTTAGATGTACGTTGCAATGTAGAGGTATCAGCATTGATATCAGTTAACTTGGGACATTTCGAGCTGAACTGGTCATCCTCAGCTTTTCTTATCATCAGTAAAGAAAAGTAAGGCAATATAAGTAAAAGGTTAATCTCATACCTTTGTAGATATGTGAAATGGGTCAAAAGAATCATGTTCCTTAGAAAGTCCTGTTTGTCTCCACTGACTAGAAAGTGGTGACTAACTCAGATATTGCTTTAACCTTCCTTGCCTAAGGAAGAAAGTGAAGCAAAGTTTGTAGATTGTGGTAATAACTCTTTTTTAGACAACTATTAGCAATTGGTAAAAGTAGCAAAAATTCTGGACTTTTAAGTCTTTCTGAAGGTCTGAAACCTTGTCTTCTTTTCCTAGCTAGAACAACTGGTCTATTTCAAACTCCACTCATAAGTTTGACCCGTAAGTCTGGCCTTAGTTCAAATGGAAACATCTACATCAGAAACATCTTGACAAATTAATCCACCTTGACACTGTTGAATGCATTTGTCAAAATGAATCTTTCTCGGTATCCAGATGAGAAATAATTACTATTTCAGTTGCAAATTTGACCTCTGAATTAAATATAGGCCATAAGGAACACCAATTCTTGTTTACACTTCTGTTACAGTCCTGTACCTAACTACCTAATAAATAACTTGCGCCCATGAAAGTTAGATATTCAACACTGACATAACCCTTTATGGGTAGGGAAGCATTATCCAAATAAAATAACAAAAAGAAATAAAAATCAGAAAAAAAGAGAAGAACAGTGCCAGGAAGACAGATTGACTCACTGCTTCTGAAAGTATAGAATTCTGAGACAAATTATTCAGTCCAGAGAGGCATGTCATCACCCAGTGTGTACTCTGGGCAAGGTATCAAATGCAACCCTTCCCACGTGTAGGCAATTATTCCTAAGTCAGTAGGTATAATAACATGCATAGGCACAACTTTGATCTACATTTTTCACTCTTAGTACATGTTCTTAAATTTTTCTCTTCCCTTATTTAACATGGCAGTTGTTAACCTTTTTTTTTTTTTCCCCAAATATCAGGCCTTTTACTTTGTGTAGGATTATGCAAATATTAGTGAAATAATTTTGCTATGGAAAAATTGAAATACTCTACAGTTGTTACTATGGTTCTGACTAATTAGTGGACTTCTTATTGCAAGCTGTACGTTCCTCCCCTGTATCTCTCACTGTGCTTTGCTAGCCATGTTAAGGAAAACATTGCAGAGGAGATGGTAGTTGGGATATCTGATCGGAAGGTAAAAAAGAAAAGTAAGAAAGCATGACTTTCTCTCTTTCATTTTTCGTACTTTTCAGAATGAAAAGTTTGAAAAAAAGTTTGATAAAAAGTTTTTATCACCTCACTCTTCTGTCAAATCAGCATTTATTAAGGGCTATCTGAGGTATTCCTGCAAAGCACTGCATAGTAAGACACAGACACATTCACTGCCGAGGCTGACGGCAGAATCCTCAGCCAAGTGATGCAGAATTACTGGACCCACACTACTTAAGTGCAGCTCTTTCAGAAAAAGCCCAGCACTTCTGATCTGGTGTAGCATACAGCTGTCTTGTGGTGCTTCCTTAGCCCTTAAATACAGACACCATTATATATATATACATATACATATGTGTGTGCGTATATACATGTTTAAGTATCCAATTTAAATTGAGATCTGCTTGGCAATCCACTGTTTTTTTTTCTTTTAGCATGAGATTGAAAATAGGTGTTGTATGTCCTGAGGTCAGAGGAACCACTTGCCTCACTACAGAGAATGGTCTGGTAACATATGAAGATTTATGCAACATGAACTGTAAAGGATTGACCCAGGAATAAACTGAGGACCTAAGTTTTTTGATAGTGTAAATGTACCCAGGGAAACCATAGACATGATCGATGCAGGTTTGACTAATAAAAGTATATGACCTTACATGGCAAGCATCTCATTTTCCTACCTGTCCTGATATTGGTAATAATTCATATAAAAACCACAGTGATGGGCAATATAGGATCTCTAGAGCTAGATTTCAAATACTGCTTCAGTCTCAGTCTTTATTTGAGCCAACATAGGTTTTTGCAACAGATAATGCTATTTGGTCTAGCATTTTTGCAATGTGGAGATGAGGATTTTAATAGAAACATTAAATGCATTTTTTTCAAGACATAAATTATTCTAAAGGTTTCCAGAGAGGAATTCATTCCAATGTTGTGAGTATCAATACTCTGTTCAGCTAAAGCAAAGGTTGGAGCTGGCACGTACATAAGTTTACAGTTTTGTTGTTCTACTTGAGAAAATTTCAGGCATCGTTTTTCCTCATTCAAAATTTCTCAGCCAAGTCAGATGAATAACTGGTTTATTTTTCATAGTTACTTGATAGCATATCTTTTGCAGTACACATCACCCCAAACATTCTTGGTATACACATGAAATCTGTTGACTCTGCTTTTCAAGGCTCAAGTCATAGCAGTCTTTTTCCCCATTCCTACCAAGTTTCTAAATCTCAGCCTTACAACTAGTCAGGAGGTTAAAGCAGTTCTCTTTGCCTTTTTGCATTCTAAAATAAGGGACTAGGTTGATACAACTTGCTGAATATAACATAGATACCTTAAAAGACCTGATCCAAAGGCAGTTGCTGAATTCCCCTGGATTTCTCAGGTTTTATATCACACAAAGAGAAGTTTGTAAGCCTGTATATAAAGGCTGTAATCTGACTTCTGCAGTAAATTAATACTTCCTTTCCTTTCTTAATATCAGTTAGATATCTGATAAATAGTAGGTTTTGAAAAGGCCCTGGAAAATGTCAAATGCCCACAGACACGATATGCAGTGCAGTTGCATGACATTAGCCCACATTATGAAAATGTTGGCAAAATAACCCTTCCATGTTGTTATAACAAACAAAGAATTTGCTAGCTGATTTCATGTGCTACAGATAATTGTGCTGGCTTCATACCACTTGAATAGATTATTCAATGGAGATACAAATTTATTTTCATACAAAATCCAAACCTTCGCATAACTCTTTAGTGCTGAAAGTTATTACACACTGGAATAGATTAGAGAATTGACAAATATTGTAACGAAACTTCAGCTTCTCTTTTTAAAGACCAGGCTGCAAATCATGTTAATTCTGATGAGTTATGGGCCAAGAATGTATGTGTAGACAGTCAACGAGGTTTGTCCAACAAACAGTAAGTTGACCATGTATCTGAACATTTCATATTCTCTAATGTTTGAATTTCAAATTGATTCAGTACAAATGCATATCTCTAAGCCTCTCTGCAATATGATCAGTTCATCTTAGTGTAGTGATCCATGTGGGTGCTACTGATATAGATAGCAGTAGCCTAGAGAACAAAAAGAAGGATTACAGAGCTCTGGGGGAGGTGGTCAGGGGCTCTGGAGCTCAGATTGTCTTTTCATCAGTTCTCCAGGATACAGGGCAGGACATTAAAAAGGCAAGGAGGATTGGCCAGGTTAATAAATGGTTAGAAGGGTGGTGCTATAGTCAGGGGTTTGGGTACCTT
>JAOEHY010023035.1:0-47306 GCA_025447955.1 Psilopsiagon aurifrons | reverse complement strand
TTATACCTTAGTTATTAAAGTGTTCTTATCTCAACCTGTGGGAGTTGCATTCTTTCGATTCTCCTTCCCATCCCTCCCGGAGTAGAGGGAAGAAAAAGGAGGAAGTGAGTGAACAAACTGCGTGGCTGATTTGTGGCTTAAACCACGACAGAAATCAGTCTCAGATAAGTAAAAATTATATGTTAGTAGCAAAAAAAAGAAGTGTTTACATACTGCAGTGGTACTGGTTCCACTAAATGTTATACTTGCATCAGGTTAGCTGAATCAGCACAATTTTCTCACCTCAGACACAGTTGCTGTTTTGAAATACTAAACGCATTTCCACACCAGGTGGAAACTATGCTCTTAACTAAGTTTGTATGTGGTTCAGTCATAGAGTCAGTCTGGCTTTAGGACTCCTCATACCACATCAAAAGCATCATAGCCACATGATACAAATCACTGTTTCATGTCAGCTTACTTTGCTGGGTCAAACTTCTCTGAAGTATTTGTGATTGGCTTTGCAGTACTACGATTAGGAAATGTCTATATATTCAAGTGAATTAAAAGAGCAAAGAGCCATTCCCTGTCACCGCAGCAAACTAGCATAGAGCAGCATGCATGCATAATGTATAACCCTCTTACCCACCAAAACAGTGTCGCAACATCCAAACAGTTATTGAAATTGCTTTTGGCTCCTACTAATTGCCAAGTTATGCCCAAGTTTTATTTAGGGTATGTTAGCAGGTGTTAGCCAAAACCGTGCCTTGCACTGTGGCAGGATTTTAGCAGTACAGAAGACTGAGTTCCAGTGCCCAGGAATGTTCTCTTACAGTCTTTGATCTGCTACAAGAGAAGATATCGAAGAGTAATCATCAAGTTCTGTTTGAGACATGCTCTGGTATTTCAAAGATGGGTTGCCAGAAGTGGCACACATGCTACAAGGAAACCATGTGCTTTTGGGTTAAGAAATAGAAGCTAAAAAGAGTATAATTTCCTGCAGCCTTGAGCATCCTCAGTGACAATAGATACCTTTCTTCGTCAGGGAACCTGAGCTGAGACTTTCATGTTCATATCAAGTTACCATAGACCAGATATGGCATGACCTGTTTTGCTATATCCATCACACTTAAACAAAAATGATATCAAGTCCACATAGTTTCATAACATCTGTTTAACTCGGCAGAAATGTAATCTACTCCTATGGAATAAAAAATGAGTCTGGGATTAAAATATTTGGTGACATGACAGCGTCCACATCACTGTTACTGATGGAAAAGCAATAACCTTTTATTAAATTGTAGGGAAATATTTTGGACATTCTGTTTTAACCTAAACCAGAAGTTTAAATCCAGACCCAAGGGGGATCACAGGCAGAGGAATAAACTATAGTTCATCTCTCTTTGTAAATACATGAGCACATATATTTATGTCAGAATTCTTCACAAATCTCCACTCATCACTTCTGCTTTTGTGTTTCAGAAATGTGTTTGGGGAAATCCATTATCTGACCTCAGAAAAGGAAGAGAGAAAAAGTGGAATTTTCTCAGTCTGCAGTTCAAACCATGACATTTTTGACAAAAACCCCTAACATATTTTTAAGTTAATCGCCAAAAGTTTTTGCACCTCCAGTTACCTTCTGGTATTACCTTTTACACTGGATTCTGTAATACCTTCTGAAATCTGATGTTGAATTGACTGTCCTAGGTGGCTCTGCTTGAGCAGAGACTTGGACCAGAAGACTGCCAGAGGTTCCTTCCTATCTTGACCATTCCGAGGTTCTGTGGCTGCAGAACTCGGAAGCCCCTTCACACTTCATCAATCTCCCAGCTACACTGGGAAAATGACCAACTGAGTCTTCCAACAACACCTGTCCCTTTAGTATCCAAAATGGAGGGAAAGAGACAATAGAGCAACCAAAAAGAAGAAAAATTAAATAAGTAGAGGCAATAAACAAAATAAGGGAGGTGGGATGTAGGGGATGGGGAGAAACAGCTATAAGCATGTTAATAGGACACAGCTTAACTCACTCACCTTCTCTGCGGTTCCAGTTTTCCAATTTGGAAATGGATACTCAGCTGAATATCTTTTGCCCTAAAAATGATAATCTAGAAAGTATTTTACCATAAGTACTTCTGGCTATGTACAGCTTCAGAATTCAGTTTGACATGGAAATTCTTTAGAACCAAGAAACAGTGTCACCTTCCAAAGCCTCCTTTGTATTTTTTTTATCCCCATTATTTCGCACCTCTGTAAAAAAATAACCTTTGGTAAAAACGACAAAGGAAATACTTCCACTTAAGAGAGGATTAACAAGAGCAGATTGCTAATGTCTGATGAAAATTAGATCATCAGTCCAATGATGAACATTCAGTGGAGAATCCCTGCAAATAAAATGCAGGCTACCACCTGGGAATTTTTTATTTTACTTTAACTCTGAAGTTAGAGAGATGGAGTTAAGCAGTAAGTTAAGTTCTAAGGAAAGGAGTTTCAATCTTACAATGAAGCTAGTCAGGAATACTTGATAAAGAAGGTGAAAGGGTGGGCTTGAGGGAAAAAGTTTCTTCCCAGTTATAAATAAAAGGCTGCAGAAGGACTCAAAGAGAGGGGTCAGGAAGAGGAAGAGAATTCAGTCTGAAGAAGCCTAATGCAGCACGGTTGAAAAACCAAATAGAATTTAAGTTTGAAGAGAGTTTGAAAGTGATCAGAAAAATTACTCAGGGAAATGTGGGAAGCTTTTATGATTTGACTACATATACATATTTTTTGAGTTAAAAAATAAACCAGAAATTCATTCTGGAAACTTTCTAAAATACACAAGCTTGTTTACTTCAGCAACTTTGCTGACCAAAAAGACATCTTGAGTGGAAAGGAGACATTGGAAAGGGTGAGGTCATGTTGTTAAGGCATGTGAGCAAGCTCCTGGGTTGTGGGAGCCCTAGCTCTGTGCTTTTAGAGAGCTGTGTGAACACCTTTCTAGGAAGTGCTAGCAGGCTCAAATGAACTTGTACCTAGAACAACACAGAAAAAATCACACAAACAAGAGCAAAAATGTGTGTATTTGTGCCTATTCACAGGATGTATAAAAGTCTGAAAGCATATCAGCAGAAGGAGAATAAATACTTAAATAAAGTGGTTAAATTTAAGCAATGAATCTTCAGTGTGAATCATCCTTCCTTGATAATGGAACCTTTTTATTCACAGCACTGTTCTTTATAATTTCAGTCTTCCTTTTCAGCTCTTTTCTTTTTCACCTGGATTCTATGTAAGTGGGCCTGAAGTTTTCAAAAGCATTTATCAATGAATCTGAACCCAATCCTACCCTGGCTTTGATTTAGGAGCCTGGAACTCATTCACTGAGAGTTTATTCATTTATTTGTAAATGCAATAGTTAACCTGAGCTTTGTAAAATGAAGTGACTTAGGAGAATTACCTAGACCAATACTTTTCAACAACTGGCATATTATTCTGAATCTCATAGATATTATTATTGTTTAGTTTTCTGAGAGTGAAACATGATGAAGTTGGATTTTTTTTAGAACTGTTCTCATAGTACAGCATTCTTTTGGGAACCCATGATTAATAAAGCTACGTATTACTGTAAACAGTGAATGATATAACATCATGTTCATTAGCAATTTTTTTTTTTCCTGGCATGAAAATTTAAAAATTGTATCAGATATTTATTTATAAAATACTTTATTGAAACCTGTGATTTGGTGTGGAAAAAGCGTGTTTCCTTAGAAGCAAGGGTAACAAGACCACCTGTAATCACTTGTTCAATGTATCACTGCATTGTGATTTTTTTCTAAATGAAGTACAGAAATAATGACATTGCAAATAGAAAGTGTGATCTTTAATTTTTCTCTTAAACTTACTTTATACTTTGTATCACTTCTCACTTTAGAGATTTCTATTTTCTTCCAAAGCCAGACTTGATTTGAACTTGCATTCTTTCTGCAGTCAGTAAGAGGAACACTTACACATCCTATAGGCTATTTCATGGCTGTTATCATCATTTTATATGACACTACATAATTTGCTGCCTCAGTCCAACTTTTTGGGAATAGCACAATCTCCAAAACAGTAATTTTCTGTTCTGCAAAAAATTGTGCTTGATATTTCATATTGCCATTTGCTCAGATGACAAATTCTTTTTTGGATCAACAAATAAGTACATGTAACCTGTAATTAAGCATTGATTTCACATGATATCAGTCCCTTATAGGCCTAATCCTGCTTACACTATTTATATGTGAAGTCTCTTTTGAGAGTGTAACCAGTCTTGAAAAGGCTAGGAGTATTTGGCTGCCAAACCCGTTCTTTTCTGTCTTCCACTTATGTTGTTCACCCTAAAGTATTATCAGACCAGCATTAACCACTCATTACCTGCACATCTACTATAGATGTGGTTTTGTGCGGAAAAAAATCCTAGAGTGAAAATTGATGTAATGAAATCCTTGCACTAACCATACACTGAGTTAACTCTGCCCGAGTTAAATCAAACTCTTTCCTTTGACAGGCTGCCATCAGATACCTTTCTGAAGAGTGAGCCTCTGCCGTTATTCCTGCAGACATAGTGAATATGTACTGATCCTCTTCTGCTGAAGCTTTTGTTTCCAGTCCTTAGTTTTCAATGGTTGCCATAGAATCTATCCATTATCATATGAAAAGCCTCACACAAAAACTCTTCAAAAGCCTGTTACTAAAGCCATGAACACTTTTCAATTTTCATGTAAAAGGAAAAAAACTCTGGAAATGAAATGGTCGCTGAGGGAGAAGTTGTCTTTAGCTCTCCTCTCTTCTTTCTCCACAGAGATGACTTGATTCTTGTTTCTTTTTTAACTACATAAACCCCTTACTGGATCTTCCTCCTGACTGCTGTAACAACTGCAGGATATTTACTCACCTAAGTAGTTTAAATTGCCTCATGAATCAAGGAATAGCTGTGTATTTTTCTTGCCTAATTTGTTATGTTTTAGCATACATTTTACTCTCTGCTAAAGATTTCTGTGTCCAATTACTAGAGTCTGGCTTCAAAGAAAGAGATAAAGAACTGCTAAAAACTTAAGTACATAAGCTTCTTACTCTTACAGGACTGCTAATATGGTGTAAATAGAGGGAGTGTATTTTTACTGGGTCTGAGACTCCCTGAAAAAGCCATTTTCTATATACCCATTTTAACAATGGCTCTGAACCTCATTTGTGGAGGTGTTACCTTATTCTGAACAAATGGCACTCTAATTAGAAGAGCTACAAGAGTAACTTCCCACAGTTTCCCAGTTTACTCAGCATAAAAAAGGTAAAGAAAAGAAGGGTTTGGGTTTGACAGAACAGCCATGATATATACAATATTCATGAGAATACCTCCAAAACCTGATGAGGTAACATAACATGTTGTCCTGCATATGCCCCCCTGCATCATGTAAATGAGTGAATTTCTAATCCCTTGAAGACTACTAACTTCAGGAAGATCAGGATTTTTTATGGTTGCTTGTCCCTGCAACTTATTTGAGCATATAAGATGCATATGCAGCATATACAACAATGCCATGTATACAACATGAATGTGACATGCTCCCTTCCTCAGAGCTGTCATAAGAAATATTCTTCATCCCCTTCCCAAATTTCTTCTTGAGGAATAGTGATGAAAATTTGGCATAAGGAAAAATCGTTAAGGAAATTCTCACTGGCAGCACTGATAACTAGTGAAACTATTTAATAACATATAGACATCTCAGATTTCATGTATATTTAAACTGCCTGGAATCATCTTCAGACAGTCATTCAAAATATATAATCTTACTTCATAAACTTTATTAAATCCCCATTTCTTCTAGAGCAGCCTTATTTGTGCTATATTGAATTCCTTGCACATAACTTCAGATAATTCTACACATATAAAACAACAAACAAATAAACCTTATTTTCCATCTAAAAATGGAAATGAATTTTTAATTACGTTTAGTTATGTACACATCAGGATTATGTAGCTTCTGATGATTACTGATTGGTAGGATAATGGTGGGATTTTTTTGATTTGTTAACAATGTCTTGCCTGTTTATTGCTCTCTCACAATGACAGAAGAGTAATGTCTTAGCGTGTGTGCATCTCCAGAACCCAAATTCTGAAGCACTTTGTGACCTCCAATGTGACCACTGCCTGTGCATGCAATAGTAAAGAGCTGGACACAAAATGTTTCATAAGAAACTTAAAATGACACTGTTAAAGCCAGGAGCCACAAAAAGAGAAATTATCTAAAAAGACAAGACTTTATAGGAAATCTGATTACCTTAGGGATAATCTTCTTATTATCAAGTTCTTGCACTTGGCTTTTTTCTTTTCTTTAAATTCCATATTCAGATTAACAGAAATAATTTAATCATCTGAATTTAAACTGTCCAAAGACTCGCATCGAATACAAAATAAGAAAAAAATAATCCTCTCAGAGAAGCAATGATATTCATAAATATCAAATTTTATTTATAACATGCATTTCCTTCAGCATCACTTGTTCTTATGACATACTAATTTTAATAGGATATTTTAGGTTGCTTTTACAAGACTGCCATAGATAGTCACCTCATTTGTGGAAGGTGTTTTGTGATCAAATTGCTGAGCTGCCTGGTAAAGGACCTGAGGGTGGGGGTGACCAGACTCCAAGGGAAGATGAGCAGGAGATCAATAGGGTCCTTGCTAAAACCTTGCAAGGACAGGATGTTAGATCTTGTATTTTACAGAAGAAGGGACAGCCATGCTAGAGGCTGTAGACATGAGGGACTTTATTACAGTCAATTTTGGAAGCTTATGCTTCTAACAAGAGGAACAAGGCTTTTTTCACTTCCAGGTGCAAAGTTACAGAAAAGGTGTGTGACCCTGATGACACGTGAGAAGGAACAAGTTCTGTTGGTGGAGATGTTTGTACTGGATCAGCCTGATTCATATGTTAAAAGCAGCATGCCATGAAGAGCCAGCAGAGTAACAGCAGTAAGAGACTCTCTTCTGCAGGATATGGAAGCATTCATTTTCATCCTGCTACTGCAGGCAAGGATTCCACTTAAGCAACCACAAGTTCCTCTCTGAGAAAACTAAGCTGCTGCAGAAATATAGGTTTCATCTAACGAAGTAAGGCAAGGCCATCTTTGCTAACAGCCTTACCAACTTACTGAAAAAGGCTTTAAACTAGTTTTGTTAGAAGATGAAAACCATAGTTTGAGGAGAAGTGGAGGAATGAGAGGGAGGAAGGAAGCACTTGGGGAAAAGCTTCCCACTGTTCCCCTGGGAAACTGGGGACAACTCAGAGCCCATGTCAACAGCATGTTCATAAACACATGGAGTGCAGGAAACAAAAAGTAAGAAGTAGGAGTTAAGGCTCAGTCACAGCCATATAATCTCAGTAGAACTGCAGAGATATGGTAGAAATAGCTCAAGTGATTGGAGTGCTGCAGTGACTGGATATGTGTCCTTAGAAAGGTGAAATAAGGAGGGAAGTGCTCATTACATGAAGGAACAGCTTGCCTGCATGGACATTTAGTATGGAAAGTTTGAGGAAAAGACAGAAAGCTTATGAGTTAGGTTCAGAGTCAAGGTCAACAAGTGGGTGTGATGGTGGGCATTTGCTATCGACTGCAGTCAGGACAAGGAAATGGGAAAAGAATTATGTAAACTACTGGAAGAAGCCTTAAAATTGCACGTGTTATTTCTCACAGAAGACAGTTGAAGTTAGCCTGATCTGGTTTTAGTCCAGATGGGCCTGTGAGATCCATTCAAACCTAATTACTCTAGAATTTCTTTTCTATACAGAAGAAAAATGAATACATCCTTTTATATTACTTTCTGTGCTAAGAAGTATTTAAAAATATAACTCCCTGGTAACCAAACATCATAAAACTGCAGTCATCTCTAGAGACCAGAACTCTAACCTAAAAATAATTGCCATGAAGGACATATCAGAACATGGTAAATTAGACCAGACTACTCAGAGCATGGCACATCTTCACCTTTAGAAGGCATGCCCAACACCCTTCAAGCTACAACCATCAATACCATTATTTGGAGCTTGTCTTACATGCTCTGTAGGTATGACAACTTCATAAAGCCTACAGTGGGATAGATTTTTACCTGAGTTTTAAGAATAATTGACAAAAACTGAACTTTCTGGCCTCTTGTGTCATGAAATAGATTTTCTATGCTCAAGAAAACAGGTTGTGTTTACATTAGCATGTTAGTACATTTTTTTTTAAGGAATCTGCAGGTGCATTCTTAGTTACAATGTCTTTATCACACAGCAGTCTCAGAGCATCTGAGCTAGGTTCGGGTTTAGGTGAAGCTAGGACAAAAGATGTTCTTCAGGATTCCTTCTTCTGCTGTTTAAATCATAATTAAAATTAAACCATAGGACTAGAAAAGAGATAATTCAAAGTAATCCCACTGCATAAATACATGGTACAGACACCAGGTGCTCAGCTTTCTGTTTATTCTACGCATGAATTCTGACAAGGCTGCGCACTGCTAATGTAGACATAAGCCTTGATAAAAATTGAATGTCTGCTTATTAGTGAACAACTATGCACTTTTAAGCACTATAATTTCATATGCTTGAGTTTAGAAATACTAAAGATGGTCTGATGGGGAAAAATGACCATAGCAGTTAAGTAATATAATCATAAAATGTTGGCATCTTCCACTGTAGAGTATGAAAACAATTTGCATGGCTACGTTTTTAGTTTTCTGTCACGTATTGTAATGTAATTTTCCTGTAAATATTTCTTCTACTAGAAAGCACTGGACAGAAGTATATCACCAAAGAATCATAGAATGTTTTATGACTATCAAACTGATATTTTCTTGACTGTTCAGTTAACACAGTTCATGATTTTCAGGGGTCTAATCTTATGTGACCAGATCTTTTGTTATGCTACATCTGCAAAACTATCAGAAGTGAAAACTGCCTATGTCTTGGTTGCTCCTGTATAAAAATTTACATACAAGGGTCACATTACAAGCTTCTGAAAAGATTCAAATAATATCCTTCAAATGTAATATAAGAAGCATTCATTTGCTATAGATAACTTAGAATCATAGAATCATAGAACAGTTAGGGTTGGAAAGAACCTTAAGATAGAATCATAGAATCATAAGAGAGTAAGGGTTTGAAAGGACCTTAAGATCATCTAGCTCCAGCCCCCTGCCATGGGCAGGGACACCTCACACTAAACCATATTACCCAATGCTCTGTCCAACCTGGCCTTGAACACCACCAGCAATGAAGCATTCACAACTTCCCTGGGCAGCCCATTCTAGTGCCTCACCACCCTCACAGTCCATCCCTTTTTCCTTCCATGATTATGGGGATATATTTCCCTTTTTCCAGTCATCAGGAACTTCACCTAACTGCCATGATTTTTCAAATATGATGGACAGTGGCTTAGCAATTTCATTTGCCAGCTCCTTCAGGACCCGCAGATAGATTTCATCAGCTCCCATGGTCTTGTATACATTCAGGTTCTTAAGATGGTCTTGAACCAGGTCCTCTCCTATGGTGGGCCTAAGATCTTCATTCTCACTGTCCCTGCGTCTGCCTTCCAAGGCTTGTGCTGTGTGGTCAGACCATTTGCCAGTGAAGACTGAGGCAAAGAAGTCATTAAGAACCTCAAACTTCTCCAAATCCAGGGCAGCCAGTTCTCCTGATAGATTCTGGAGAGGGCCATGCTGTCCCTAGCCTGTCTTTTATTTGCAACGTACCTCTAGAATCCCTTCCTGTTATCTTTCACATGCCTAGCCAAGTTTAATTCTAAGTGGGCCTTAGCTTTCCTAACCTGTCCCTAGCTTCCCAGACAACATCCCTGTGTTCTTCCCAGGCAGTCTATCCTTGCTTCCACCTTTTATAAGCCTCTTTTTTCCTTTGAAGTTTCCTCAGCAGCTCCTTATCCACTCATGGAGTTCTCCTGGCCCTCCTGCTGCACTTCCTTCTAGTTGGGACTCAACCCTCCTGTGGTTGTAGCAGGTGATCCTTGAATATTAACCAACAGTGTTGGGCCTCCCTGCCCTCTAGGGCTATATCCCATGGAACCTTACTGAGCTGGTTCCTGAAGAGGTCAAAGTCTGCTCTCTTGAAGTCCAGGGCAGTGAGCTTGCTGCACGCTCTTCCCACTGTCCTGAGCATCTCAAACTCAACCATCTCATGATCTCTACAACCAAGGCCTCTCTGGAGCATCACATTTCCAACCAACCCTTCCCTGTTGGTGAGCACGAGGTCAAGCATGGCACCTCTCCTGTTGGCTCCTCTGTTACTTGCAGAAGGAAGTTGTCTTACACACAATCAAGGAACCTCCTGGGTTGCTTGTGCCAGGCCCTACCATCCTTCCAGCAGATATTAAGGTAGTTGAATTCTCCCATGAGGAAAAGGGCCTGTGAGTGTGAGGCTGTTCCTATCTGCCTATAGAGTGCTTCATCCACAGAGTCCTCTTGATCAGGCAGTCTGTAACTGATCCCCACTGTAATGTCCCCCATAGCTGTTCTCCCTTTGACTCTGACCCACAAACTCTCTGTTAACTGATCACCTGTAGTACAACTGGTAAAATGTAAAGCCCATTATGTTGGTAGCTTACAACCCTATGTATAATATGATGGAACTCTGTGAAAATTGAAATCTAATAACTGATTACAGTTCTATGTAATGTGGAAGGACTTTTGGCAAATGGAGTAGATTTAGATGCAGCTGGAGATAGAGGGCATGAATAAAAATAAACAAGGAGCTTTATTTAATTTAATTTATTTTAAATTGTTATTCAGACAAGAAATATGCCTCCTTGTCCGGCATGACTACACAGTTTGGAATGGAAATAGAGGATCTGTCTCTTCCCAGCACTGATGTATGTCACACAGTCCCACAGGAAGAAGACATTCCTAGGCAGATCCAGCAGCAGCATAAGATTCATCCAAAGCAGAAGCAGCTGCACATCTGCATAAGCACTGGACACTAGTGGCATCTTCCAACTCTGGCTTCACTATTCCCCGCTGACAATCTTTCTTCTTATACTGTTGAGACCTCTCTTTCCATTCTCTCCCTCCTCTGCCTTGCAAGTCCTATTGTGCCAGTTTCATTACTTCTGCTTGCCAAACTCTCCTTAGTTTCCATTTCCACAGCTCTCTAGTGCTTTTTATATTTTCTAATTAGTTAAGCCATTACCTTTTTCTAGCTGTGTACTTATCTGTAACTATGCGTTTAGAAAAAGCTGAAAGAACTGTTTATCCTTCACCAGTGTATGAGAGAGAAATGGAAAACTTCATTTGTATGTTCTTGACTTTACCTAGAGTCTGTAGGTGCTTTGGTTTATGCAAAATAGTAAGTTATACACATTGGCTTCTAAACATGAATAGGATTGAGGACGTTTAATTTTAAGACTGTTCCAGATCAAAAGTGATGTGTACTGGGGAACATAGATTGCAGCCATTGTTTATGGTGCATGAGAACAGTAAAATTACCATCCATAAATTAACATCTGCATTTATGTCCCCTCAATATACACTCAGCAAAAGAGATTCATTTCACTTTCCAGAGGAAGTCAAAAAGGGTCATTGTCTTTGGTTTTCAGTAATTTTATTATGTTTCTGGTGTATCTCTGCAACTGATACCAACTTTTGTTTCCCACAGCGGTGGTTTCATGTTCCTTAGCTTTAGAAGAACTCTATACCATAAGAGGATTCCCAGTCACAAACTCAGTCTGATACCTTTTGGGGTGGACATTTCTCTGGTCAGTGTTAAGAGAGAAATATTTATGAGGGACAATTCCTGCACCTACCTGTGGAAAACCTATAACTCTTAGTTTCTAAAGTCTTTCCAATGAAGTGATAAAATACAGCCTATAAGGGTATGTTATATTGCTGTCCAGACCATGAAAGCCACCTGAGAAATGACAGAAAATACAACACTTATGCCTGTGAAGATCTAATATTTAGATGGTTTTCAAGGTTCAGCTCAATGACAAAGCCTTCAATGCTTAGGAACACTGAAATTCAACTCAGGCTACATGCCCTTTCTTGCTTTAAAAGCCGTATTTGGCAAACTGCAGCTTTGATGGTTCTTCGTATTGGGAACAATCTAACAGTTCCTGTGGTTAAGAACATTAGAGCCCCAGTAAACAATAAAGAAATGACCTGTTCATTAAGATGAGTTTATACACAAGACTGGTTAATGAACCCCATGCAGTCTAAGAAATAGCTGAAGGGCATATGGCAGTGGAAGCATGAAAGAGAATATCTCTCCCTTTACAGGTTAGAGTTTTTTAAATCCTCCAGGAAGCCCTGAAAATGACACTTGGGCCCAATTTTTAGAAAATAGAATTCCTCTGGACAAATATATGGGTTTTGGTATCTGAACCCTTTGAGAAAGGGTCATTCTGTCTTTGAGGTTTTCATGACTTGCATTTTATAGTTTACTTTCTTATTGACTTCCATATTGACCATGTAGGTTAAGTCAGCCTAGAGGACAAAAACAAATTAAGAATTACAGTGCCATGAACATAGTGGTGGCTGCCAGCTCAGTGTCTCTTTTCCATTTCTGTTGAAGCCCTGCTGCAATTTGGCTTAGTTAAGTCTGGACAGGGAATTTCAGGTTTTTTACACTAATAAAGGCAATATTCACTTTCCCCAAAGTTAAGTACTACAGTATTCTAGTAGGGCTAGTCACAGTTAGGTCTGGCAAAGTACAAGGGAGAGGTGGAGAGACAATCCAGGCATAGATGACTGCTGCCCACCAACAGCAGTCTGCTGGCCCGGGCAGCTATCAGACCTGTCTGTAATAAAAGCCAGGTCTATATCCTCTAGACAAGAACTAGTAGATGACTTTTAGTACAACTTAGTGGAAATTATGGCAAATGTCAAAATTCTGACATGAGGAAATAGCAATTGTTATGGGTTTTTTTTCAAATTAATTTTTTATTTTCTTGGGGAAAGAGTCATCAATAAAGTATTAGACCTGAGGTTCTTGGGTCTTTCCACAGGGTTAAATGGCAGCAGTGATGTTATTTTTAAATATCTTTTGTTTTGGCAAGCAACCTGCAACTTTCTGAATGCAGTAGACCTTGGTGTGTTCATCTTTCCCTCTCTTCCCTCTCTGCGGTGGTTTGATTATGTATGATCTGTTTGCAATTACAGTTTGAAACTTCTTGAAAATTCACCTATATAGACTTTCCATCCCATTCTGAGGTCATGGGACAACATGCTACCCTGAGGTAAGCCCAGATACCGCCTTGCTACATATTGTCAAGGAGCTGTGCTCGCAGGACTGCTGGACAGCTTCCCGTTCACTGTGGAGTAGAGGCATACCCACAGGCAGTGCTCACCCAAGACCTCACAAAAGATTGCTATTCTTTAGTTTGTGCCATTTCGTTCTTCTGCCCATGTTCTTGTGGTGCTTCTCATACATGGGGTCAGTCAGCTCACTCTGGCTACCAGCTTCTTGTCAGACACAGCTCAAGGCATTGGCCGTCAGCTGTGTAAGAAAACTTTCCCTTGTATGAGAGCTGAAATGCTTGAGAGGGTGTTCAGCTCAAACGTTTACATTCCTGGAGATAAGGACAGTCCTTCTGAAGCAGGAATGTCAAGAGATGTATTTCTCAATTACATCAGAACTATTTCGGCACCTTGCATTATTTTTTGAGTGTTACGTAGTACCACTTTTGTACTGTTTCACTAGCTGGCTGGGAGAGATACGGACCTTGAGTCTTATACAATACCAGCATTGACTAGCAAAAACACCAACCCACTTACTAGTGTTTTAGACACTAAAAATTAATGAACCAACACAAGTAGGAGCTATGTGCTTATAGCAGACATAAGCCTAAACCAAGCCACTCACTCAGAGAGCACTGCCACCAATAAACATAAATTTAATGATTTGTGAATATCTGAGACTTTATGTGGGTTGCAAAACAGATTCACAAAATATTTTGTGAAATTAAGTGCATCTCTGATGCCTGGAACTTGGCTGTGCCTTTCCCAGCACAAATGAGAGCAAGAAGAGTCATGGCTGGGCTTTGGAAGTGCTGAGCAAAGTTCCCTTGGCTGGCTAGCAAAAATGTACAAGTGTTTTAAGAGCCTCTAAGAAATATGTGAAACATGGAGGGAAAAGCCAATGTCTTTCATAACACTTGTCTTCTCTTGACTTTCTTGCGATTTTGTGGAATTTTGCATATGCCCACAACTTCATGCGCATCTCCAAGCTTAGCAAACATGAAATGTTTCCTCAGCAACTAAAAAAAAAGAACAAGTCTTAAAAAATCATCAGCATCTGATTTTCTGAAATCTCACCACTGTCATTCAAAATGTTTTGGGTTATCTTTTTCTTCTTTTCCGAGTCAGGATAATATCTACAAAAGACTAAATTAATGTCTGCAAAGTGCTGCTTCTAAACTGCCTCCTCCTGTTTCTAACACATACACCAATGTAAACATAAAAATATATGGACAACAGTGAAACATACCATAGTGAAAGCAGTTTTGTTCCTCAGCATCTGATTGCTCTTATTCATGTGTTACCAGAAAATCAAAAACATAGAACGTAATGAAATACACTTATGAATGTTAAATAGGCAGGATACTGGGGGAGAGGGATGAA
The DNA here is from genome assembly GCA_025447955.1 of Psilopsiagon aurifrons. Lineage (NCBI taxonomy): Eukaryota > Metazoa > Chordata > Aves > Psittaciformes > Psittacidae > Psilopsiagon > Psilopsiagon aurifrons. Next base: position 32,707 of record JAOEHY010023035.1, on the reverse strand, counting down.
GATAAGCGAAAACCAGGAATGAGTCATTTGGCACAAGGGAAGCATCTGGCTAAATTTGCCAGTGTAAGAAGGGTAAATCCAAAACATTCATCAGGATGAACCATGTATTAGAAGTACATAAGTAATACCTCCCTAAATCTTTTCCTGCCCTCCAGTGCTGTTGGAGCATCTTCATCATGTATGCTAAGCACATTCAGGGGGGAGAAGGGGAAGAAGGAAAAAAAAGAGCAGAGAGTGAACTTAATCCTGGAATCCTCAAAAAGTCGCCTGTGTGCTTTTTCTAGCCTCTGGTACAGCAAACCAGGTTGCTATGGTAAAATGGGTCAGAGCAGTAAGCAAGTTAGCTTGTGCAACAAAATCAGACTCCTGGTGCAGTGATGGGAGGCACAGGCCAAAGCAGACAGTAATCTACAGCTGAATCTAGGTCACTGGGGTGCTTTGTAACTGCAGCTGGCCTGGTAGGACTGTGATCTCCAGCAGGGCTCACAAAACCATCCTGACGGCTGGGCTCCTGCTTGGTGGTTGCGAGTGTACTGGGGGAGCTGTTGCTTTGTCTCCTTCAAAAACAAATTATAAATTTAGATTTTTTAATTATGGATGCATATGCAGGCAGCATGTGTCTGTGTGTGTATTATGTATGCACATTTATTTTAAAAGAAAACATACTCAGCAGGCACACGGCCCATATTTTGGGAACCCATTACACAAATTAACATTCACACTCCAAATGATCATTATCACATATTTATGGGAACCATGCATCCCACTCCATGAAGCTTATAAAGATCTGCAATCAAACGCAAAAAATCTCTTCCCCAGCATACCTAATGAATTCCCCCCACCCTCAGACAAACGCCCTCCCAAAAAGCCTGGGAAGAGAAAAAAGGCTTTGGAGAATGTCAGGGAGGTCGTAGCACAGTTCAGTCTCTCACATCCCCCCACAGACATATGCTGATACACACATCCATGCAGTAATCTATTATTATCATTTACTATTCTGTGACTAGGGGTGTTTTTTTTCTTTTTTTTTAGAAAAAAAAAAAAAAGGAACAACAATCAGTTAATAAGAAGCCAGGGAATGGAGCCAAATCTGAGACAGAAGCAAACCAGCATACCCCCCACTGATGATGGTAGAACTACAAGAGATTAGGCAGGCTCAGGGTCTAGTTTCACATACAGACATGGTACTCTCCCAAGGGGGGATGCAAAATGACCTACAACAGAGATTCATACAAAATATAAGAAAGTTGTAGTCCTGTGTGATGAAGTGGGTAGCTCTTTTAAGTATGAGGGCTACTACGTCACTGAGTCATCCTGCCTCTTTTCTTTCTTATGTTTAGAAATTCTTTCAGGCAGAATCTGCTGTATTTGTTCAAAATTCCTGGCTACGCAGCAGAGATTTTGGATACATCCCCTGCACACTGACACGTCAGCCTTTAGTGCATGCAGAATGAGTCTGGAGCTCCCAGGATATACTGGATTTACTGTATGTGCAGTGATTGACCCCACAACAAGCACAGAGTGAATCTGAAGCTCCTCAGAAGCCTCCTAGCACATGACACACATGCTGAATAGTTTGTATGCCACATACAGTGGAGGTCTGACACACTGAATGACAAACACTGTCATATGTTAGTTTTTTCTGTCTTGTGTAAAAATCTGTCAGAAGCATATAATAACACTAGGTAGAGATGATAATGAAATGATGAAATATTCAGCTTTTGGATGTAGTTATCGGACAGTGTTGGGCAGATGTGAATTTTCCCTCTGACACCCACAAGATACTAGACATTTCTACTTGAGACCACTACACTGGACCAAACACATATGTCAATAATATTTTTCTTTTTCATTGTCACATCTACATATTGTGTCAAGTTGTTTTGCTCATTTCCAGAGAGTATGAGGGCAGAGGAAGGACAAATAACTCAGAGCCTCAGTATCAACTGCCCCCTACATAAATCAGGTATGACAATGAAGTTCCTGCCCTCCAAATCCCATGTTTTATCATGGACAACTGAGATTAGAAATGTGTTAGCAATAAATTAAAAACTAGGCCAGGAGTAATCCATGACAAGGTCAGCAACCAATGACAGATGAGGCACTAGAGCTTATACAATGAACTAAAGAGTTAAAATCAATCATGCTTTTCTAGGAGGAAAAAAAAAAAACAAAACCAAAAAAAAACCCAACAACAACAAAAACCAAACAATCAACCAACCAACTAACCAAACCAAAAAAAAAAAACCAAAAAACCAGACATATTCTGATTGAGAATATCAGCTCTTATACAAGGGAAAAGTTTCTCTACAGGTCATGCGCAATGCCTTGAACTACACCTGAGAAGAAGCTGGCAGCCAGAATAAGCTGTCTGAAACTTCATGCGAGAAACACCAGCAAGGTCGTGGGCAGAAAAACAAATCAGCACAGACTAAGGAATAATGATCTCTTGCAAGGTCTTAGACATGCCATGAGCACTGCTTGTGTGCATGCCTTTAACTATAACACAAGATGAAGCTCACAAATATATTTCAAATTTCAGTTTGTAACCAAAGTGAAATCTCTTATTTCTTCCTATAGAACTGCTAGCATTATGCAAAGCATTGAGCAACTACCTATTCTATTGACAGCAGCATACGCAAATAATTTGCAAATGCTGGAGGTAGGTGTACACCTCAAACACAAGCAATGCAGCATATTCCTTCAAGAAGGAAGTAGCATAAGGCAAAAAGAAAAGAGAAGAAAAATATCAGGGTAAGTTCAAGGACAGCTTTCTCTGTTGATAGTTACAGCTTTGCTTCTCTTAGCAGTAATAAAGATTGCAAGTGTCAGAAAAGGCCTTGGCTTATTCCATCCATCACATGCAGTTCATCTCTTCCCTAATTTCCACAGCAACTTATCTTAAATAATTAAGCATTCTTCTCCTTGATTATTTAATGATACCTGAATAGTTCTGATAACACCTCTGATATAACCAAGTGATGGAAATATTTGTCTGTCGGGCATTGTCTCTGTAAAGCAAACAAATGCCATTTCATTCAAAAGGGACAGTCAGATTCATCACTAGTGAAGCATTCTGCATATGAGGTACATGCCCAATGAGAACCAGAACAGACTTATTTAGAGATATCCCTAGAGATTTGCTATTGTGTTGATAAAATTCTTTTCATGCCACTAATACTTTAATGGCCAAGCTTACAGAATGACAGGAACAGAGATCAGGCAGGCTTGGAGACTTACCTGCACAGAAAGGGAGCAAAAGGGTTGTGATTTTCCCTTGATGCCAGAATTACATACCCAGCATAGAAGTTGTCAATTGATTTTGATCATTAATTTTCTGAAGGAACTTTACCTATAAAATTTTACTTATAAATTTATATACAATTTTACCACAACCTGCATGACCAGCAGGTAGAGAGGTGATTTTGCCCATCTACTCCTTTCTGCTGAGATCCCATTTGGAGTACTGTGCTCAACATACAAAGACAGGCTGAGAGAATTGGGCTTGTTAAGCCTGGAGAAGAGAAGGCTCCAGGGAGACCTTAAAGCAGCCTTCTAGCATTTCAAGGGAGCCTAGGAGAAATCGGAAGGTGGACATTTTTACAAGGGCAAGTAGTGACAGGACAAGCGGTAATGACTGGAAGAGGGTAGATTTAGATTAGATATTAGGAATAAATTCTTTACTGTGAGGGTGATGAGACCCTGGAAAAGGTTGCCCAACCTGGCATAGTGGAAGGTACCACTCCCTGCGGCAGGGAGATTGGAACAAGATGACCTTTAATGTCCCTTCCAATTCAAACCATTCTATGACTCTATGACTCTATAACAGCATGTCATGAAAATCTGCACATAAAGCAAAGGAAAACAAAATCAAATAAACAAACGTCTGAAAAAAAAGTTCCTAACTCTGACATGAATGTAATTTTATACTTGCAAGCATCTTTAGCCTTCCTGTTTTCAATCAAAGCAGTAAATCAGAGACCTGTGGGACTCTGCAGACGTGTGAGTGGAGGGATGGCAAGGTGTGGGGAGGGAGGAACAGTTTTATAGGCAGAAAAGGCACATTCCATGGAAGTAACATTGCCAGATAAATCCCCTGCTGCAGAGTTTGTCTGCACATTCCACTGCTAAAGGGCCATGAGTTCTAGATAAGGGGTCATTTTTTTACTGCTGGATAAACAGGCAATTTACAGATAAAAAGCTAATTATCTCTACCCATGTCTTGAAAGATCTGAAGTACCTGACACACTTCTGTCACGCTCTCTTCTCTGAGAAGGAAGGCAGGAACGATGGCAGGCAGGCAGGAAAGCAGGCAGGCAGGAAGGCAGGAAGGAGAACAGGTAGGAATGAAGGCAGGAAGAAGAGCAGGTAGGAAGTCAGGAAGGAGGGCAGGCAGGAAGGAGAGCAGGCAGGAAGGCAGGAAGGAAGCAAGGCAGGAAGGAAGACAGGCAGGATGGCAGGCAGGAAGGATGGCAGGAAGGAGGGCAGCCAGGAAGGAAGGCAGGAAGGAAGGCAGGCAGGACAGCAGGCAGGCAGGAAGGCAGGCAGGAAGACAGGCAGCAAGACAGGCAGGAAGGCAGGTACGAAGGCTGGCAGGCAAGCAGGAAGGAAGGAAAATGCTTGAGTGTTAGGGCTGGCTAAATAACTACTTGTGCAAAGTTTTTATTCAGACTTTTTTAAAAATACAGGTTGGACTTGTATAAATTTATGTACTCAGAGCATTTAGTGGTGCACAGGTGCTGATGAAGAGACATATCTTGTATGTTGAAGATTAATCATAACCACAGCAGTGTCATACACGTGGTCTTTTTAAAAAGAAGAAAAGTAGAATCTTCTAACATTTGTAATGAACAGGAAAATTTTAGAGTTCATGTCCTGGCCATTTATTAAATATAGCATTCCTCCACTTTTTGTTGCCCAGAATGAAATAACAAGAAGGTTAATTAACTGCATTTTCAAGCCACTCTACGAAAGGTCCAAGCACACCATCTACTTTCCATACTGAAGTTCATGTCTGCTTATCTGTACAATATACATTTCCACAACAACCTTATGGATTTAGTCAAACAAGCGTTGGCAGTTTCCCACTCAATTACTTAGTATAACTGTGGACTCTTCTCTTGTTTACTGACAGTAGGGAATGCCTTAACAGAACAATTATTGCCTTATACCACTTCAAATACTGATGAGGGTGCAAAAAGAGAAACATCTAATGTACATTCCTCTCCCTGAAACGTGGTAGGAAAAGACCAGTCCCCCAGTCAGTAGAATGGATTAAACTCCTTCTCTATGAAGCGAACTCCTTGGAGGAACTTTAGAGCTCCTCATAGCTCAGGCAAATACGATTTGAAGATTCTTCAGCAAACAGGATAGAATGTTCTCTGTAAGCATATTATAAAATAAATACAGGGCTAAGATTCAGCCATTGGGTAAATGTGTAAATTAAGTGTATGACAGCTGTTACAATAACAGTCTTAATTTAGTTAATGAACACAAGGTCTGATGGAGGCAGCTAACTGCTATTTGAGTACAACATCCAGTCTCCCCAAAACTCTCGCATTGGACCCCTTCACAGTGGGAAGCAAAGTAAAGCAGTCACCTGTTGTTAAAGGAATGAGTGTGACCAGCAGGTCAAAGGAGGTGATCCTGCCCCTCTATTCTGCTCTCAAGAGACCTCACTTGGAGTATTGTGTGCAGTTCTGGTGTCCTCAACATAAAAAGGACATGGAACTGTTGGAACAAGTCCAGAGGAGGGACAGAAGGATGATCAGGTGACTGAAGCGCCTCCCATATGAAGACAGGATGATAAGGTTGGGGCTGTTCAGCCTGGGGAAGAGAAGGCTGCGTGGAGACCTCATAGCAGCACCTGAAGGGGGCCTATAGGGAAGCTGAGGAGGGACTCCTCATTATGGACAGTAGTGATAGGACAAGGGGTAACGGGTTCAAACTTAAACAGGGGAAGTTTAGATTGGATATGAGGAAGAAGTTCTTTATCATAAGGGTGGTGAGGCACTGGAGTGGGCTGCCCAGGGAAGTTGTGAATGCTCCATCCCTGGTGGTGTTCAAGGCCAGGTTGGACAGAGCCTTGGGTGACACGTTTAAGTGTGAGTTGTCAGTGCCCATGGCAAGGGGGTTAGATCTAGCTGATCTTAAGGTCCTTTCCAACCCTAACTATTCTATGATTCTATGATTTGAAATAAAAATAGAAATCACTAGAGCACACTGGCCCTGATACACAGAATTTTAGTTCCAACTGTGCAAGTTAAAATAATGAGTATTTTTAAATAGAAATACTTGAGGCAAAACATAACGTCTGGCAAGGTAACTGGGGAGGAAGTATCTCGTGTCACCCATGTGGAAGTCTACAGCTGTAACAAAAGCTTCCTTAGCCTCTCAGTAAGTGACTAAACATTATTAATGTTATAAACATTTACATCACAGTTAATTTACTTTCAGCTGTAGATTGGAAAGCTTCTCTTGCTCTCTTAAATGATGCTGCTAAATGTCAATTTCACAATTTTGGAAAGTTATTGTCAACACTTTGCTGTAAGTGGATATTAATTAATACTAAATTGCAACAGATTCCATAAAACTTCAATGGATGCCAAAGGAAAAAGAAATCTTCTATGCTGTTACAACGAATAAATAAGAAAAAGAATGGTTTTCCATTTACAAAATTAAGTGTTGCCAAGAGCTACATTCAGCTAGTAGCCATTTGTTTCAAGCAGATACTGACTCCTGTCATACGATAAGGGAATATGAGATTTTGTAATCTTACTGGCACATGTTAGGTGAGCATGGCCAAGAAACACAGAACTGTCTCTTAGCAATATCCCTTTTCATTATAGCTGTGTTGCATGGCGCCTATGAAAACTGAGCGCCTAAAGAGAACAGTCATGAGGAAAAATCTCTCCAAGAGTCTTATGAGGAAAGAACACGGTAAAGAGGTAGAGATGGCTGTAACACTTCCAGATGTTCCTGGAAGCACATTTTGTTGATAATGAGCTCACTGGAGATCTGAAAATGCTAAACAAAGTCACTGAAAATAAATTAAGCACCATGACCAGCCCTGTATATTTATTGTTTCAAGAGACAAGAGTAATATCTGACTGCTGAAAGCCAACTGTGATAAGAATCCACTCTTTCATAAGAACAAATAAGAATATACAAGAAAGCAAGACTTGCAACATCAAAGAACCACACAAAAGAAACATGAGTCAGTTATAACATAGTCAGTATATAACATTTTATTATCAAAGATAGTAAAAATAAAGAATGGTGCAGCAGATTAACAAGCTTAAAACTTAAGAGACTATGTTAAAACCACAGAAGATGCTAAAAGAGAGACTATCAGACATGAGATAAGAAAAGCTGATGAAGAGGCTATAGATATCACCCACAGTGTGATACAATCAATGTAGTAAAAAAATTACCCAGAGAGAGAATGCACTAAAAACCAGTTGCCCTCAGAATTTAAGTTCACTTTCTGTTGAAAGACATGGTATAAAAAAGTAATTTGATATCAACAAAAGTATACTATCCCATGTAGCATGGAGATCTAGACATGAGTTGAAGAGAAATACACAGAGTAAGAAAGAATAAAACTAATACATTCTCAATTAAAGTTAAAATTAAACTTAAAGTATTACAAGAAGACAAAACTTAAATAGTATGAGAGATAACCTAAAAAGCATGTGTGCATTTCAGTGTCCTTAGGATGGGGCTCAAGGTTAAGATGACAGGCACCAAATAAAAATCTCTAGAAAAATTATTTCTGCAGTTTAGGCCGCTTGACTTATTTAAAGTGCAATGGAGAAACCATGTGGAGCATAACCCAATTGCTCAAAACAGGAACTAGAAGAAGATTGAAGAAATAATCCACTAGCCAGAAAAGATAATAGCCAGTTAGAGATAGACTTCACGTCTGAGGTGCATGGTACCAAGAAAGGGGGGAAATAGTAGACCAGAAAGACGCATCTTCTCTAAAAGCAAAAAGCAGGCAGAGATTAATCACTATATTACTTAATTTGTGGTAAATATTCACAGAAGTTTATAAAAGTTTGTTGGCTTTTTCATTCTTAGTGATGCAAATGAATAAAGAATGAATTTCAAAATAAATAGTGGAACTGAATACAGTATGAATTCTGGAAGCACATACAAATATATGGTGGCACACAAATAAATGGTGACTTGCCTGGTTAAAAATCAAAACAAGTCTTAATTTATACAGTAAGCATAAAAAGAACCCATGTGATGAAGTCATACAAGTACTCATGTACAAGAATAAATACAATCAAAACAGTTCAAAATAATGAAACAGGAATTTTCCTGCAAATATGTGAGATCAAAGGACAACTCACACCAAAAAAATTCTTCAGCTTCACAAAAGGAATCTTCTTCAGAAGACGGCCCACAGCAGCTAGCCTAGGTTGTCATCCCGTAGCACCAAAGCACATAGCTTATTCTTTCACCGTATATAGACCCAAGTCATTCTGAGTTACAATTGTCCTAGATGGCTAGCATTTAAGTCAGACAGTTCCATCACTACAGCTTTTTACTACATATCTTCTTGGAAATTTTAAAAACCTGGCTAGATAAAGGACTGATATAAAGCCCTAGTTCCCTGGTATAGCTTTGAATTTAGTGCTTTTTCAAATGTGACAGTAATCTGGTTGGCACCCAGAGGTCATTTATGACCTAAATTATTCTGTGATCAAATGATTTTGTCTGGAATGGGAATTTGTGAAGAACAGATTTTAAACTCATTGATCTTAGGAAAATTAAATCATAAAATAATGCAGTTTGGAAAGAATCAAAAAAAAAAAAAAAAGAAAGTTTGTTTCTGTAAGAAATGTTTTATTCAAGTTTTTGAACTAAAATAATGCACAAAAACACTGTAGAAAACAGATAGTAAATCTGGGGTTTATTCATTTTTTTTTTTCCCCTCAGAAAAAGTGACTTAGACATCAGACTGTAGAATAGTTTGCTCTTATATCTTCTGTTAGTTTTCCATTTTCATTAAGTGCATTTTGGGCCGAGGACAGAAACCCAGGTTTTGCATCTCTGCAGGAAATATACTAGCCATTGGACTGGAAAGCTATTGCCATAAGGCTTCTATTCTTTGCATGGATTTGGGGTAAATTTACAAAGTGGAACAATTACCCACAGTAGCAGGGTAACTTCAAGATGAGTTTATCAGAGTATCTAAGTCCTAAGACATATTGAAATAATGCAATAGGAGAGATAGAAGTTTAACAGCTCTGTGTCTTATTTCCTTGATTTGAAAGTGTGTTGAGAACAGAGCTGTAATTCATGGCTCATTCAATAAATAGAAACACTCACTACAGCATTTTAATTCTGAACTGAATCTAGTCATTAGGAATGTCATTGTATGTCCTGAGTTCAGCACAGAGTTTCCTGGCAGGGTAAGAAACCCACATAGGGAATCAGTGTGAAGTGAGGTTATTCATGTCTTTTTAATAAACTGTTGATTTGGTCACTCCAGTAACAAATAGCATTAATAATTATCTATCAAAGATGTATCTGTGCACCTTTGTGGGGAGGGTGTACATCAGGGTGGTCAGTCACTGGAGAAAGCTCCCCAGAGGAGTCAGTTCCAAGCCTGTCACAGTTCAAGGAGTATCTGGAAAATGATCTTGGTCATATGGTTTAGTTTTAGGTAGTTCTGCGAGGAGCAGAGAGTTGGAATTTATGATTCTTACAGGACTCTTCCAACTTGAGATATTATATTATTCTATGATTTGTTTATATGAAAATATCCTAAATGTTATTCTGAAGAAAATGTCCTTGATGGCTTTATTTGAACATGACCAGTGTCCCTTATTTTCAGGTGGAGAGCCACACATTCATCAGTTTGTCACATTTCCTCTTTAATCCCCCATTACGATTGATTGCTTTTTTTCAGTCTTATTTTTCCCTTCATTCACTTGGAACCTAATTCAATTACAGACAACAGGAACACATTTAGACATTCTTACTTGCAGATATATTTGCTCAGTGTTGCTCCTCTCAGAGGAATGATTTCTGCCATTTTCCTCAGATGAATTCCTTCTAATACCACAGGAATGCTTACTTCTTTAACTATAGCTTTAAGTTGGTGCCTTTGATGCTATGTATGCATAATATTTTTCATTCTCAGCATGACCCACAGAGACATTTTCAAGGATGTTGAGCCTCAAGAAATGATTATTGCCATTCTTGTGAAATTAACCACATGCAAAGTAAAAGACTAGGCTTCTTATGGACAATTTATCACTTTAAAATAGAAACACACTGGGCCAAACCAATGCTGAAGTTAATTTCATTAGTTGTAATGGAGTTACTCCAGGACTGACTTCAGCTAACTCTGTAAAACTACAAGAAAAAAAAAAACTTTGTGAAGCTGCAATCTCCACCATGTGAAGCTAAGTAATAACAGAACTCAGCCAAGAACCATACTGCTTTGCTTAGGGTAAGATCATAAATGCGTCAAGACCATATTTTCCTGCACACAACTGCAGCATAGAAATAAATGCAAAGAACAACTAGACAACTAATCACATTTAAGGCTTCTAAGCACAATCTAACTTCCAAAATATAGACGATATACATAAATATCTCATTTAGAGATTTAAATGGTGCTGCCTTATAAGGAAATTAGATTGGTAATAATCAGGCTAGTGAAATAAAAATCAGACGTAGATTCTTGATTGATTCTGGGGTGCTTCAAAAGGAGAATGGCCAGCAGATCAAAGGAGGTAATTCTGTGATCCTTGCTCTGTACACCAGTCTTGTGAGACCACACCTGTAGTACTACATCCAGCTCTGGACCTCCAATATATGGACATGGACCTGTTGGACTGAGATCTCAGAGGGCTGAAGAATCTCTCCTATGAAGACAGGCTGAAACACAGTGTCTTGTGAAGTTCAGTTTATGTTCTTAGTAGTAATGATTAGCTTTAGCTAGCTTTAAGCTCTGATGGTAACAACAGCAAACCTTTGAGTTGTTAGTGTAATTTCAGTTGATTTATATATTTCTAAAACCAAAACAGCTACTTCTATTTGCATGAATTATCCCAAAATAGATTCTTGAGCCTTGTTTACATGACTGCTTAGTGAAAGGATCAACCTCATAAGTGTGAAGGAAGAAAACAAAATGCTTGGCACTTTTCTGAAAGTATGTGGGTCAAAGTGAAAACAGTGCAGGTAGGGGAAGAACTTGCTGCAATGCAGGCAAAGGCATCTGGGGCAGAAATGGCAAAGCCAGAAACAGTAGCAGCATCTCTGATGTCAGACAGCCTCACAGGCTGGGGCTTTGCTGCTGCCTCTTGCCTCTAACATCCCTCCGTCCCATCTGCTGCAAGCTATTCCTGCTCTGTGCACAGTCTCTGCTGCAGCCCCAGTGAGGAAAAAGGCAAAACCCAAAAGGAAGAAAAAAGAGCTCTTTTGTGACTTTCCCTTTTTCAGCTTTGTGGGAGACTGAGACTGAGCTTTGTCACAGACTAGTGGCCTGTGACAGCAGTCAGGGGAGACAAGCGTTCTCAAGGCAACAAAGCACAAAGAGGGAGAAAGAGTCACTGCAATCAGATGCGGAAGGGGATGAAATATCTGCCTTGACTGTATTGTAAAAATAACAGGGAAATACGCTTCTTAATCAGGATGACCATCTGTCTGAGACGGGTGACAGCCCTATTTTAGTGTTTCCTGTAAAAAAGGCAGTGCAGTATTTTTAAGTCAATTTGACCCCCCACCTGGAATCTACCTAACCACTGACACTGCAAAACCTTTCAGCAAGCTCTGCTTAAATTGTCACTACATATCACCCGCCTCAGAAGTTGGAAAAGTTAGGTGGAAACCTTGCTACTGTTTACAGTTCACACAAACACTTTCTAATAGTTTAGGACAGGAAGTGAAAAATGCCACTAAGCCAAACGAAACTCAAAGGGGGGTTATGTAGGCAGAAAGTAATGAGTCAGGCTGATATTTTGGAAACGTTACTCATCTAAGGACTGTTAGCCCAGTCCCTTAAGAAAGCAAGTTTAATACGGCTGTGTTTTGACTTAAAATATGTTGATGACAGTGGGTAAACCTGGCATCCTTTTTAGGAGTGAATGTGAGAAACTATTGAAATTCCTTTGGGGAAAATAATGGCTAAAAAATCCACACACAGGAATGGACCACTGCCCAAAAGGAAAACATGAGAGCAGGTCTTTTGCTACAACTACTTTTATGTATGTTTAACTGTCTGTGAAATAAAAGGGAAAGAGAATATAAAAGCCAACCCAGAAGATGGAGAGAGGCTGGGCTGTGGGAATGTCCTGAAGGCAGCACTTGAATATAGCCTTTTAGGATTGTGAAAGTGTGTGCCAAGAGACACCACGCTGCGATGTCCTGCAGTTGGAGAAGCAGAAACATGTGCTTTCATTGTAACTCCAACCATGAGGTCTAGCTCCACCATCAATTTTACCTTTTAAGAGACATAGCCTGAAGTGCAACATTCATTTCACTACTAGAGTCAAAACAGGACAATAATTCTGCTATGATAAAAAACGCCCTAAAGTATTTTCATTATCTCTAGTATTCAGTGTTTCTATTACATTCACATAAAAATGTATGTATTACATTTGATCCAGAATATGACAACATGCAGCTGGTATGGCATGATGTTAAGATACTACATTTTGTATGTGATACTGTACAATTACAATGATTTTTAAAGAAAAGGCATGAGCATGCTCACATTAAATCCACCTATTAAAATCAATGGCTTCGGGCTTCATTCTAAACTTCAAAACCACAAGGATGTTCCTTAGCAAAAACATGAACAATTACTCTTAGTGTATTTTATGTAAATAAAATTAAACAAAAATGAAATTTGGCCTGGAGAGTCCAACCTTGGTTTTGTCTGCAGCTCAAAGTACAATTAAAAAAATGTAAAAACATATATAAAATGTTCTCTGAAAATAGTGATAGACAAAATCAATTGTTCTTTATAAAAATCTCTCCAGACGCAATTATTTTCTTCCAAATATCTTGCAATATCATGTGATGATTTATTCAGGCATCTCTGCATCTTACAGGCCTGTAATGCTCTAGTAAAATGGAAGTGGGTGTGAGCTATCTTAATAGGTTAGTTGTATAATCCTTGTCACTCTTGTGTTTGAGAATCCTGCGGTCATTAGCAGATTAGCAAACACCACATCTCTGATAAGGAAGTTTTGCTTGCATGTTATGCATAAACTTCAGAACAATCAAATTATTTTACTCACAGCAGACATCCTAAATCCAGTGCCAAGTGGTTATTATATGCAGTGTTACAATGCTAAGTTTATAATCCATCATGGTCATGTTAATGGATCCCACTAATGAATCCAAGAACAGCTGATGCTATTATTCTCTTGACTCTATTTATAGGGTGAGACATGTTATTGAAATTAGTCCTGATTTTGCATTCTTCCAAATTTTTTGGTGTCTTAAAGGTATGAAACAATGCAGTCTCATGATAGCATTATCAAAGGACGTAGAATCCAAAGATGTCTGAAGTGCCACAGCATGTTAAAAAGCCCAGGGAAATGAATCTCTGGACATCTTTTCAGGAAGATCAATCTGTGTACATAATACTACCTATTTTGCACTCCCATCTTCTTCTCCATTGCAGAATGAGCTTTCTGCAGTTGATACTGCAGTATTGTGAACATGAGTGTTTAAGAAAGTCTTGATCTTTTGAAATAAGCCAGATCTGCTAGTACTGAAATTCAAGCAAGACAAAGGAGAAATAAAATTGTAAGAAATCAGCTGCTCTGAGTAGAAAAAAACAATGAAGTAAAAGCTTGGGAACCATAATAGAAAACTAAAAGAAAACTAGAAACTAGTTTTATAGCTAATGGCAAAAAGCCATGTCCTGCTATCATATCAGCCCAAATTGTTGATGGTTATCTAAGAGAGGCTGTTTGAGCACAAGTCAGGAAGAAACTTCAAACTCACATCACACAGCAAGCTATCCTTGCACAACAGCCTCAGGCACAAAGAGCAGAGGGCCTCAAAGCTCTCAGTGGTACCTCTAAGGGGCATAAGAGTCAGGCAAGGAGGGCTAACAAAGACTGTGCTGCATTGCTGATGTTGTTTGTGTACAGAAACACTGTAAACAGGACTATGATCAAGGCCACATTACATAGATAGACTAACAGCATGAGACATGCCCGCAACTTTTTTATTACTCCCTGTAGCACTACTTCAAAGCAATAAGCAAAACCCCTATTAGCTGCAAGAAATTTTCAGTTGTGTTATTATTGGTGTTAAGAAGACAACGTCATATTAAGAGAGACTGTAGAGTGGAGTAACAGCATGCCATTGAGCTCAATAATTGTTATTAACAGTGTCTGCATCTAAGAAGCCTCCCATCAGAGCTAATGAGATCATAAGAGGAGTTTTTTACAAACTCAAGATGATCTTGTGTAGCCCATGCAACAACCTCCAGAGAACTGGAACCAAAGGCACAAACAGGAATTAATCACTTTCAGTGAGAAAACTCTTGAAAATACTAATCTCTTGCAAGATGCTTGAATGCCAAAATATTCTCTGAAATGTTTCAGGGAATCATATATGACAAGTGGATAAATATTGTGTCAAGTGTCAGTCATTTCATAATCTGGAGCAATATGTCTTTAACAGCATACTGTTGTCACTCTACTGCTTCAGAGGAACCACTCTAGTACATATATTGTCGTAGTGTTTATTAATTATCCAGGAAGACTTGGGCTAAGCTGAAGTTTGACCTAGCAGTACAACAGTAGAGACCAGGCATGCTCCTCTTTACATCTATAACAAGAATTGTGAACTGACATCATCCTAACATGAAAAAACACAATTTCAGAATAGTTTCTGGGGAGTTATTCCTCCTGCAATTTAACACAAAGCTGATTTATAGCTATTTAAACTTAAGGTCATTTAAGGAGTTTTGCAAAATAGGAATTCTCTGGGCCACTCATTCCTGTTAAGATAATCTCTGTTAGGTACTGGGTCTATATGGGAGCAGCTACTTTAATGTCAATTTGTATTGTGCAATTCAGCATATTACACAAACTACATTCCAATAGCAAGCTCTGAGGCAGTGGTATGACAGCCTATAAACAGCTGTAAGCCACTGTGTAGGCATAACTTTTGTGAATAGCTATGAATGATGAGTGCAGAGTGACAAGCACCAGTTTTCAAAGGCTGGCTTAAAAAACGTAGGTGCCACTATCAGCTTGAAAACCTACTGTGGCTGTTCCTCAAAACCAAAAAAGATCTTGTTTTGCCACATTTTTCCTAACAAGGCATTTATTATATCTGACCAGAACTAGTGCTTATAGGTTTATCATGGCCCCCCAGAAAATATATTTTAAAGTAAAAGTTGTCAGTTAACCTAATCCCATCCTTCTGCACTACTCTCCAGAGGCCCTGTCCCCTGAATTCAGCCAGGGGTTGCAGAGATCCAGTTGCACAGGGCTTGCTTATGGATCATTCAGTCTCTCAATGCATCTGTAATTCACATTTCACACCTTAAAATACAGAACACAACTCATATGCAAAATCAAGTGTGAAAATGCAACAAACTGCTGATGGAAATGACTGTATTTTCACATTTTGCCATGTGTGCATGCAGCTATTTTTTATTCTGTTATTAAGGATGTTTTATGCCATGAGCACACCGCATTGTTAAAATGGCTCTTAATAAAATCTATGACTATTTTATGGACTTCTCAAACTATTAGACTTATTATCTTAACTGATTATATTTTCTGTTCCATGTGTTTCTATTGGTTTTAATTTAAATAAACCTACATTTTGGGATGATACTTAACTTTAAAATGTGTAGTATCTGATGGAAATGAGAAAAGATAAAAAGACAAATATGAAGTAGGCACCTCTGTAAACAAATAACCTTATTGTCACAAACACATATTCTTACTAAATTTACATATGTGGAAAAAAATTCGTCCTTCATATAATCAATGATAATTTTGTTGCTGACACTTACAAAGCCACAATTCCAATTCTTGTCATTGTGTTTGCTTCTCCTATGATATTTACCCAAAACAGCTAATAAAAATTAGCAAAGGAGTAGTATATCTAATTTTTTAGCAAGTGCCTATCATTTGCTTCTGACTCTGGGTTAATTTATATTACCACAAAGTGATAAATTATACTGATGAAGCCGCAAATTGCTGATTAGCAGCAAATTACACCAGCTCAGCATAGTGTAGTCTTCATTCTCACCTGAATTTGAGTATCGTGAGCTCACATATTTGAGCCATGGTGAATTTAGATGGAATGAAATCATACTGTATAAAGCTGTGAAACCACTCAAGCTCATGAATGAGCAGAATAAGAAAATTCCAAAGAATATCTAAAGTTACAATGTGGACACCTATTTGCTCATACAAATCTACATCAGTCTCATTATTATCTATTTGTTCCTAAAGGTGTGTAAACTATTTGGATAGCATAGGTTCACATGCAGAAGAGACTGAAGCTCAAAAAGGATACACAGACTGCATAGTCTCCCTGCTGCTTAAAGAAGGACAAGGATACTTCTGAGAATTATAACATGGCCCCAAGTTAAATAAAAAACAGTAGGAATCCTTCTTATCCTTTTGTTTTGGGACAAAACAAGAGCTGGTTCTTAATGTTGGACTCAAGCAAAATTCCAGTGCTCTCAATGGGAGCTTTGTCCAACCAGCATGTATGGCATTGTTCCAAGAAGGACTGGGAGCTCAAAGGTGGAGAGTCTGAAGTGATATGACCCTCCTGCAGAGTGGTGTATGCTGTAAAAGACAAAGAGGCATATATATGAATCTATGGCAATCAAGTTTTTCCATCAACAGAAGTTTTTATTCTGGAGAAGATGACTCCATGCTCTACATTTATAAAAATCAGTAATAGATTTGAGGGCACAAATTACATGGTCTTGGTCAGGTCAACCCATTTATTATTGGTGATGTAACAAGGCATTCCAGTCTGCCAGCCAAGGGAATTTTGGTGTGCTGTCTTCAAAACCTTCTCTTACTCTGCCTTTTCTTCCCAGCCAGAAGCCTGGATACCCTGCCAGCATTTTGAGATGCATCTCTCTGCATCTTCACCTTCCCTTTGCCCCAGCACATTTCTGTTTAGATTTAAGATGAACAGAGGGGTATGGAATATGTCTTTTCTATAGTCTTCAATTGTATTTTATTTTTTGTAATTATTATAAAAAATAATAAATAATAATTAAAGCATTTATTGTTATCTCAAAGCTCTGTTTTTCATTTATTATTGTTCTTTTGAAAAGATGAATTTTGTGTTATGAGCTCTTGACTTTTAAGTCATCTGAGATTGAAAATGTAATGCTGAATACATTAAATATTCACAAAGGGAGTCAAGTAGGTAGGGTCATGGGAAGTGCCATACATTAATCATACATGTGTGGTATTCCCCTGTTAAATGATACAGTCCAGCCCTGCATTTTCTGACAAATGAGGTCAAGATGTTGTTTACAATTGGAAACTAATTAGAGAAATTTTTTCACACATTTTTAATTAAGAAAGGCAAACTTTTGGAAAAGATAATGTGAAGAAAAGTCAGACTTTTGAGAACAAAATTAATTTTTTGTTGTTTGTTTCTAAAGAAAAGTGTGACTAGCTACAAAGTTCATTTGGCTAGCATCCTCATAACGTCATCAATGAATAAAGTTGCACTATGGGAAAGAATCAGTGCCTTATAACAATGAGATATAAGAGGAACACAATGAGCAAGTGATTACTATGGACAAATTCTGTTCTTATTTAAGGTATTTTTTTTTTTCAGTATCAAGTATTGATGGGATCAAATGAATTAAAGACATTTCAACACTTAGCTGTACTAGATATTTATGAAAATCAGGTGGTTTTCACATGTCATTTTGAGCAGAAAAATATTTCACATACCTCAACAAAGTTTAAACTTTTTCGTGACCAGGTAAGATGATATAAAGAGATATCTCTGCATCTTCAGATGCCAAAGTGAAACAAGGCAAGAGCCAAGACAGACTCATGAATTATTCTAGTTTTGTGGTGGCCTTGTCCATGTAGAGTTGAACAGCAAAAGCTGAGGAACATCAGCAGCTGGCATACCCTTGTGCAGCCTAGTCCAGGGCCTGGATGGAGGCTGCCTCTTGCCGTCACTCACAAGAAGATGCCAGGTTGCAGACGCCCCACTCTTTTCCCTATACCTCAGCCCACTGAGGGAGCCAGCCCTTCTGGCAAGTATTTTAATCTATTCCCACTTACAGCCAAATTCCACAAAATTACCATTATAGAGATGCTTCCTTTCACACTCATTCATTTTTCCAGTAATTTCAGTTTATAGACTATCATAATGCTTCACAGCACTTTTTTAGTAACACTTATTTAGTAAGTCGGGAGAAGCTAACTTAGCCATGATATCCAAAAAACAGACCTTGTCCAAAAAATACAAGCAGGGGAATGTCTTCGCAGAAGAGTGACTTTTTTAAAAATTAAATATTTGTTAATATTAGCACTTCATTGGACATATGAATATTTTTTTTATTTCCTTAAAAAAAATATTTAATATGGACACTTGGTGCACTAATAAAAGTGACTTATTTTTTTATATTCTTTTTAAAAAACATTTTCAATACTTTATAAAAGTGTAGGATGGGTCTTAATTATATTTACCACAAAAAAAAAGAGAGTTGTTCAGGGAGACTCTGTTTGTGCATAACTATAGATGCTTTTCCTAGGTGCCCTGATAAGAAGCATGAGCATACACCTCATCCGTCATCAGAAAACTCCCACAGGAGCTCTTGTAAATAGCCCCACCATGAGAGAAGCTTCAGCTAGAGGCTACTCTTCTTCAGCCACGAAAAAAACCCCAGAAGACAGGAGTCTGTAGGGAACCGGGTTCTTCATATAGGAGTGCAACAGGAACACCAAACTACTATTTTTTTTTTTTGTCATTAAGTCTCTAATTTTATTCTCAGAATACAATACTGTATTATCCTTCATAAAAACACATGCTAATTTCATCAGTCTTTCCTTAGTGATTGACAGCATGTTCCATTATCTTTCTACATAGAACTGAATCAGGCCTTCATAGATAAACACAAAGCCTACTAAAGTCTGAAAGAGACATCCCTGAAAAAGAATTTTAGGATTTCAACCATGTACAATCAGAGTGTCTTTTAACTTTTGAACTTGCTATATGTACTGGTTTTAATTCTTCTAGTTTAATTTTTCCATTTTTAATTGTTTGTATTTTATTGATTTTGGAGAGAATCTTAAAGGCTTTGAAAGGGACTCATAAAATACATAGAAATTATTATCACCTTTGCCTTATAACAGTTCTCCCACCCAGACATCATACTTTATATTGCATCTTTTCCATATCACTTGGAATATCCATGTGCTTTGGAGTTGGTCTTTTCAATAACAAATAAAACTTTAAGATTATACTGCCTGTCTCTGTACTTCAAAATCTAAGTACAGTTGAAAATTCCCTATTCTAAAGCCAACAGTTGTTGTGACAAACTCGGTGACTGATATGCTTATCTCTAATATATTTTTGTTTCAATTACACCATTACTTCTTTGCCAGAAGTCAAGTTAGCCTCATGTAAACCAGTAGTTTCATTTAAGTACCCTGTTTTTTCTAGATTTCCTGCAAAATCTGCCTTTCTGCAGATTTATGAGAGATGGTGTGTAATTCTTCAGTCTTCAACAGACTCTGCAGAAAATGCAGATCACCTGATCAAATGAAAGGTACATGCACAGAGATAGGTCCAAATCAATCAGTTAAGTAACTTTATATTGATATTTTCAAAACCTTCCATCTGCACTTTATTATAATGCAATGTTTACACAAATCAGGAAGTTCAAAAAAAATCTTTACATTTGCAGCCTTATCTTTACTTCAGCAATAAATAAGTTCAAGTACGTTACATGGTGTGACTGATGTTTTGTATCAGTACTATTTATAAAAGCCTTTTTCTTTCAAAAGTTGCTGCTTACTACTTCCTGTTCTCCCCCCCGTCTCTGTAGAGGTGGAGTCATCTGTCCCCCTTCAGGTATCAAAGCACAGTCACCAACTGTGACAGGTAAAATTGTTTGAATATCTCAGAGAAAATCCTCAGCAGTCACTGACAATTTGGTTCAACCATATGTACATTTGAAGCTAGGGTAAGATAACAGGGAAATTGTCTGTGTTCTATGTCGTATTGCATGAGCTACCTACCTTGTTTTCCTTTCATAAAGCTATTAAACAAACTCTGCAAGAAAAAGGCTAAAGCAACATTTTTTCTGCTGGCTTGCAATCTCTTCTGAAGGTAAAGTTAATTTTGTCTGTGTGTCTGTAACTACGTTTGACCATGTATGACAGAGGACCCAAAACCCCAAAGCTACTTCTCTACTAGCCTACCAAACATGGCCAGGTTAGCTACCACAGCTCAACTGCTACTACACGAACTTTCAAATCACTAGCACAGTCCCTGGGCACAGTTTCAATCTAAATCAACTACAACAATCCCAGATCACTTTTTGTAGGTAATTAGGAGATAACAGGGGTCGGGACCATTCTCAATAGGCTGTCTGAATGCAATTACCCTGTTTTGGGGAGCTGGAAGAGATTAGCTACGGCAATGTGAAACGTGTCAAGCCAGTTGACTTCAGAACTGAAGGACACTGCCTGACCTGTTTTAGTTACTAGCTTAGAAGTAGTTAACCTCTCTTTTTTACAGGAAAAACTACAAATTTATATTTTACATTCAGAGGATAGTTCTAACCTGGTTTTGACAATGAAGTAGCAGAAATTGCTGGCAGACAGTTTACCATCAGTATGACCACAGAAACCGTTCAATAGTAGAAGAACTACCTATAATTATTAGCAAACTCAACTCAAATGTAGTTTTCTTTAGCTTTCATATTACAGCTAGGCAGGCAATAACATGTACCCAAAGTCTGCTTCTTTGCTTTTAAATGCAGCTACTCTTGGCTAAGTATGTTCTCCTCCCAAAGCCTGCCCATGTGTATGCAACAGTTAATTAAAGCTTTGTCCAGTGAAAAATCTTCCCATGTCCTTGGATACTTATTTCTACTACTTTGAGTGGAAACAAACTGTTCATTGTAGGGTGGACAGAGAATTCTTAGAACCAGCTTCAGTTGACCTAATAGCCCGAGCATGAAAGCATTTGTAAAGGAGACCGAATACTAAATAGTAAGGGTGAGAAAGACCATCAGCTTTCAGACCTAACTATCCAGAAAAATGAATAGAATGCAAGAGGTGGAAAATTAAAAAAAAAGAGAAATACACAGGACATTTTTGTGAAAGTGCCAAAGAGCATTTTGACCTTTCCCTGCATTATTTCCCTGGTAAATTAAGTAGCACTGGGCAAAATCCCTCTTGCTGTCATACTCTACTAAGGGCAAGTCTGCAATTTCCATTGAAACCTCTATACTTTTTGCAGGGTACATTACAATATTTTATCTGCACAAAATAGAGTCAACTCTATTTTACCCACAATAACTACTTGTAAGGAGAACAACATGAATAAAATTAAAATGCAGATAATGAAAAGCATATATTAATCCATTTGTAAGAACACGTTTAATACTTTGACAGACAGGTGAGTAGGTTTCTGTAAAACTCTAGCACAACTTTGAAATAGCAGTGGGTACAAAATAGTATGTACTGTGTATCACATGGTCTGTGGTGAGACAAGCAGAGCATATCCATGGGTAATTCTGCTTCATGACTCAGGAAGTCGGGAAGCCATTCTCTTCCAGCAAGCTTAGTGTGACCATCACATTCAAGACAAAACTCAGGTCCAGGGTTCTCTTTTTTCATTTTCCTTTCCATCTTCAGTGGGGCTGAGGTTTTTTTCTTTAGAACAAATGTTTCAGCAGCCAACTCAGACAAAGCACCACCTGCAGACAGCCATGTCACCCCTGTCAGAGAAGACACGCCTGCCCAAAAACAGTGCTGATGGAAGCTGCAAGAGATTACCATCTCTCTGTTACAGAGACATGAGTTTCTGTGCTGGATATGACTTTCTTCCAGCCAGGTGAGGTTGGCAAATATTTCCTCAGGAGCAAAAATAAGGTCAGGAGTTTTATGCACTCAGTCTCATGGCTGATCCATGCATACTGTCAAAAGTGTGCTTCATTTTACTAGCAGAGTTTCCAAAGCTGGCAAAGCCAAAGGTAAGAATAGAAAGAAATCAAAGTCATTTATATATAATGTCTTTTAATTTCCTGAAACAAGCAAAAAATAAATGCCTTTTCAATCTCAACTGAGTTTGACTTTGAGCCCGTTCAACACTATAAAAATCCATTTTTTTTTCAATTAATAAATAAAAAAAAAAGTGAGAAAATGAAATATATTAAGGAAAACAGAGAGAATAATCATTTAATTTCCCCACATGCTGTCTGGTCAAAGACAATTACAAAAATACCTGAAATTTACAGAATTAGTTTAGTCAAAACCAGGTGCTTCGTTGAAACAAGGTGCGTATCAAGAACCTTGGTTTTTTTCTTCTACTACACTTTATGAATGCACTTAAGTCTATAGACTTTATATCGACAGAGCTGAGATCAAAAGTACTCTTAGAGTATGCACAATAGTAATAAACTCTACATAGAACATAATTTTGGAATCTTCAGAGCCAAATCCAGTCTTTCCAGTTTAAGCTTATTTCTGTCTTCAAATGTTGGAGTAGTAAATTGGCATCCATGCTGAGAGGAAAATTTTCCCCTAAAGACACTAAGGAGTTCAACCAGGATACTATGCTCCCACTTGAAGGACACAGAAATGAATCAAAATAATACAGACAACATTAACAGGAGAAATACTGAAAACAAGATGGTGTGCAAAAAAGAACGCAAAAAATGTTTTGACAGAAAGTGGAAATCCCACCTCCATGTAGAAAAACACTTGCCGTCCTGACTATGTTGTACTGCCATTAAACTTTTGCCAACCACAGTGCTCTTCAGATGCCGCCATCAGTCAATTCATCACCCTATCCCACCCCACCCCCCAGCTTGTAAGAAAATAACCAGAAAGTTGGATAATTCTCTTTTGAGTTCGCTGATTAAATTGGCTTAAGCAAACAGGTAAAAGGTGAGACAAAGAAGTAGAGACAGGACTCCGAGAGGGAAGAAGAATGGAAGGCACAAAGTGGGGAGGAGGAAGGAAGCAAGATCCTCTCCTGTGACAGCAGCAAGCTGTTAGATCAGCACTGTTGCTTGTTGGCTTGCAGCCATAAAGTTTAATTTGTAGCACCAAATAACCAGTTATGTCAAATTAGTAGATGCAAAAGGAAGACAAGGCCAAAACTGGACTTCCCAGGCACTTAGAAAAGTGAATGTTCTCTGAGAAAGGAAAGGCAGATATCTAGTCAATACTTTGAAACACTGGGACCTGATTCATCTCAGCTAGCAGGATAGAGGGGGGCAATTGTTTCTTCTCTTAAGTAATTGCTAGCATTCCTTCTGCTGAGAGGTTAAAATTTAGAAGATTTATCACTAGCACATGGCGTTACTATTTGCAAAAGTAATAATTTCTAAACTAAAGATTAGACTGATCCAGTTTAAGATCATAATTCTTTTGGAGCTACACATTCCTAAACATTAGAGTTTTCTTTGCATTTTTATTTTCTTTTCACTTATCTTCAACACTGAGGAAAGCAATTAGCTTACTCGAATAAAAGTAGCAGGAGGTTTTGGTAGATTATAACTTTATTGCTTATTTTCAGCAACCACTTGATTAAATCATTTGCAAAACAGACCTCTTGATAAAATACTGTTTACTTACCACGGCACCGAAAACAACTGGGTCCCAATCACTGCAGGGTTGATTCGGCCATTCAGCCTTCAAGGAAAGATAAAATAGCTCTGAGGTAATTTAGAAAAGACACTCCAAAACAAAAGTTTTTTGTAATTTAGCAATCAACTTTCATGGAAGGGGATACATTTGGTATGTGATACATCTGTAATATTAAGTTATTGACAATATACTGCAGAGATAACTTTACATGGAGGCACTTGGACAGTTCTGACACTGCCCACTTGTTACTCGTAGACAAGATCAACCATTACTCACTGACAAGGTTTACATGCATGATGGGTTAAGGCTGCCCGAATTTCTGCAGATATTGTAGACTTGGCCAGATTTTACAACTCATTCATATCTTATCTCTGCAAAAGAAATAAGCTTACCTAAAGAATCATATGGGTGTCTTGTTTCCTTAGGCCCTTGAACACAGCCTCCCCAGAGTCCTCCTGGACTCCTATAGGCAGCTACTCTAATGCAGGAAGAGGTTACTGGTGCCTTGGGCAATGCAGTGCTGGGCTGAGGCAGCTGGGCTGGCACGTCAAGGAGCATGGAAAGAGATGAGAAAAGAGGCAGCAAATGCTGGAGGACATCTTAGAGCAAGTGGGTATTGGGAGTGGGACAACAGGAAAAAGGAAACTACACACAGAGTTACAGTATATTTGACTAACATAGTAGAGATGATTAATTTTTTTTCTGGCTTAAATACAGTAAATTAATTCACCATGTGACTCTGACACACTACTACTATAATTATTGTTATTGCTACTGTTATTATTATTCTTTCAACTTCATTAAGTAATAATTTCCATATTCATTCTCATTTATGTCCATATGTTTTGATGTGAAATTACATCAACAGTGTGCCAGTGAGGTATAGAACATGGCATCTAACTCAAGCCTGGAGAGCTAGACATAGACCTGTTTGTATCACGGCACCTAATAGAGTCTCTGAGGATATTGTTTTGCAAAAGAGCTCCTAGACCTTCAGCAAGGCTCAAAGAGTCAGCGGAGAGGCAGAGGGCAGGATTTATCTCCTCTTCACTCCCCTGACCCAACCACAGAAAGCACAAGAGACTTTGCCTTGTACAGAGAGGAGCAGCACCCATGAAATCTTCATTAGCAGATGCTGCTGAGATTCCATTCACATCCCTGAGAGCAGGTGCCGTCAGTATAGTCAGAGCAGTCTGAAATGGCTAAGGCAGCACAAGAACATGAAACTTCTGAAATTTTAGCTCAGTGATTTGCCCGAAGCTGCAATGAATCAGCAGACTAACAATCCTGATTCCCAAGCCAGTTCGCAGTATTCAGGGTTAAAGACAGTAACACATAAAAACTCACTACCAACCAAAAAGTGTCATACAGAGAAGCAGAAAAGAATATTTGTCAGCCGGGGTTAGCTTTCAGCATTAATTCTCTGTAGTCGCTGGCTTCCTTTGGCTCCTCATTTTTGTTCTTTCTATAAAAAGAGCAAAAAACAAGCATTCACAGAAATTTTACTGAGATGTCGCTCTTCTCTTTTTTTTTTTTTGAGAGAAGGTGTTGGTGAGGTGACATCTTTCAGTCCCTCCAGACATGTTTCAGATGACACAAATCAGCATCATTCTGTTACACTGATAAAACTGAGAGGATCACATTGAGCAACAGGCTTCAGTCTCCTGTTCGAAGTGCTGAAATACTTTCCTTGTATATTCTAAAAATACTTTCTTACTGCTCAATTGAGTATTTTCTAGGTGACCAGATCAGGAAGAGTAAGCCTGCAATGTTTTCAAAGACTGCTTACAGATGAATATAGCTGTTTTTGCCACATCGCATCAGTTGTTAAGCACTTAATTCAGTAATTCAGATAAAATTTAATGTTAAAACTGCCTAGCTTAGCTTCAGCTCCCAAATTACTGTTGAAAGGAGAGAAAGCAAATGGGATGTGGACATCGCAGCCTTTCAGTATCAGTCTGCATGGTAAAAAAGCTTGATTCATTTCTCCTGAGTTATATTTCTCTATTCCTGATGTTGAGAGATGGTCATGGACACTTCTTTGTGAGTTTCTATGTATTAAAATATCACTACCACCTTTTATCCTGGGTCCCACTATTCCCACTATGCTCCTGGCAGTAAGCACACCTTAAGTAAAGTCAAAACCAGGAATTACACATTAATCAGAAAGCTGATTGTCAAGAACAAAGGAATATTCAATGTTGTGTATTGCAACTAAGGAGCAAACGATTTGTTTAATTTGCCTGTGGCTTCAGACTTGCCAAGCACCCTTGCCATGACCAGCAAAGGACAATTAGAGATGTTAATTGACACTGCTAAAATAAATTGCCCATTATTCTGCACAGAGTTGATTTGTCCACAAAAGAACCTGATCTTCCATACCACAATTTAAAGTAGTTAATTCACCCCCAGGAATTATATTTTTGAAAGGAACCTTTTATTTTCCTTATTTGAATTCCCATTCAAATACAAACCTGGCCTCCTTGGGTTGACTGACAGTAGACAAAACCAAGTTTTGAGGCTTTGAGCAGCCTGTCTAGTGTCAGGGGGTTGGAACTAGAGGATCTTTAAGGTCCCTTCCAAACAAAAACATTCTATGATTCTAAGTCCTTCAGAAACACAATGCACACTAAAAGCAATTTTGGACTGTCAGAAAAGCGAGTCAACAAGCAAAAAAATGTACTTCACCTTGACTCAGCCGTCCAGCTCACATACTGTACTATGTTAGTGGTGGATTAGTCCACATTATCTGTGACTTAATTGCTCCTGGCACTTAACTTCCTCTGTTACAGTCTACTGAAAGGTAGAGACTACCTACACTGGATATGTCTGAACAAAATCATCTTATGCTAAGCCCTTAAAATGGATTGCTTGTAAATTATGATTACAACATAGTTTTTTCCAGTTAAGAAGAATTTCCCAGTGCTTTTTTTGAAAAAGAAAGTAATTTTCAGGGAGCTTAGTGTCTTTGGAACATCTACAGTCAGGGTCAAAAGTATTGCTGTAAACTAAGATGCTTTGTCTAAGGTAACTCAGCTAGTCATAAAACCTTGATGTCTTTACTCTGGGCTAATGGGATTATATAAGCAGAACTACATAATATCGCTTCAGGACGAAGCACATACAGATACATTATGATTTCTCGTTGATGATAACACTTTCTTTTGTTTAGCTCACTGATTTTTAAAAGCTACTATTCCCAAGAAGATGACTGATGTGTCCAAACCCAGGTGCTTCTGTTTTATTGTTTATTGAGACAAGGAAATTTCCTTTGAAGGCAGCTGCTCAGTGAACCTGCAGGGGCTATTCTAAAACCTGCTCTAATTTTATCTCCTTTCAGAGATATAAAGGTTGGGCAATAGCCCCTTCGTTTTTCAAAGCATTGCCCAAGGCCCAGGAACACAGGATCCTACAATAATCACTTGAAATTATGCAGCTGAAACTCCATGTGGTATTTTCATCCTTCCTTCAGCTAAGTGGCCCATCTTAAAAGAACATATAATTTCACTGGGACCTTCTCAGCTGGGAGAGTATTGCGAAAGCCAATGACAACAGATTAAAAATTCTGGTACCTAGCCCCTTCTGAGAAGCACTGTGGGAACAATGTGGTTGAACTAAATCTGACGTTTTTGTCTTATAATAAATGTGTGCAACAAATAGCAGCAAATGGTCCAGGATGCTATCACTTCTTATATCACAGTGAGGATATAATTTACCCTAAGAGACAAGACACTTAGATCAAAGCCTATTAAAATTTCAATTCCCTGAGTATAGCAGTAGCTTTGAGTTGTTCACTGGCAAAGAAAATCAGATTAAAAGAATATGATAATAGATTTCTTAAATTCATAGATAAAAGCAAAAAGGACTGACATGGTCTGACCTCCTAAAAAACACAGGACAAATGATTTCTCTGAATTAATATTTTAACTGAAGTGTATACTTAAAAACAACCAGCCTTCTTTCATCACTTCTTAGACCTTGTGAGTTACAGCAGTGCTGTTAAAAAAAAGGAGGAGGAGGGGATGTTACCAGGTCTAACTATATTTAACTTTTATCTTTGTTTTATAGATCTGAAAAGCCCTTTATTGCCACTTTTCAACCCTTCATAAATTACAAAGTGTAAGGAAGATACTTATAGATTCTCTCAGACATTTTTACTGTTTTGAACATGATAATCCTTTCACATAAGGCAGGTTTTCTAGTCTTTTAGTCATCTCTGTGGTTTCAATACATCTCCATACATAGAATCATAGAATAATTGAATAGTCAGGTTTGGAAAGGACCTTAAGATCATCTAGTTCCGACCCCCCTGCCATGGGCAGCGACACCTCACACTAAACCGTGGCACTCAAGGCTCTGTCCAACCTTGAGTGGACATTCACAGCTTCCCTGGGTAACCCATTCCAGAGCCTCACAACCCTTATAGGCATCAGTTTGTCACTTTAGGGCCTAGTTCAGGTGCTTCCCAATCCAATTCAAAAACATCCTGTTTATATATTCAAAACTGGTACAAGCCTTTTTATTGCAAAATTTCACCGGCAGCTTCTGGAATTTAGTAGCTGCATTTTTATTCTGTATCTCTGCACCATCAGAGAGTTCCTGCTGAAGGCAGGTGTTCCTAGACACTACATTAAATGGAAGTCATAATTATAACACTAGCAACACCAAGAATATTCTTCTAATCCTTCTTGTACTTGTCAGGCTCTTCTTATAGATAAGATGCATCTGCTTCCTTGCTACCGTTTTTTGCTATTTGACCTAACTACATCACATACTGGCTTATGCTTTTCTGTAACAGTGACTGATTTTTTATTTTTTTTTTTTTTCATTTATTATTCTTCCCTTAATCTTTGTATCTTTTTTAACCTCAGTCAACAATTTTTTCTTTTCCCTTCCAGGTTCCTTCTGAAAATACTAAATATTATGGGAAAAATAGTGATCTCTTCATACCCATGCATCTGTTCACTCCCGATTCCCTGTTTATGGGTTTATTTTGAGATTTGATATGCCTCCAGATTTCAGTTCCTTTAACACATGCCATGTTGATTTTATTTTATCTAGGCTTTAAAGAAAAAAGCAGTGCAACATCTGTCAAACATTTTACAGAAATCTATTGCATCGATGCTATTATTTATACAAGTGAACTAGCCTAAGCAGTAAAAACAAGCTTTATTTTCCATATTCCTTGTGATGATTTGTACTAGTTTAATTATTTACCATTATCTCCTTTTTGATGGAAACTCAGATTGTCCATTCAATTTTTCTGTCCTAGACTGACAAATGCCCATATAGCACCAGGATCAAGGTTATCTAGTGTTTCACACTTTTTCAGAAGCTACCTAGGTCTTTCCTAAAGTCAGACCAAATAAGAACAACTATTTCAATAGCTTTTTTAACCATTTCAATAGCTTTTTTTAACATCTCCTTTTGAAACAAAACATCTGGACATGTTGATTTAAAATTTGGGTTTCTATTATCTACAGTTTAACAACTTCTGTTTACTCAAACAGAAGCCATTTTATTCATTTACATGGAAACCACACAGAGGATATAACATTTGTTCATGCATATTGCAGAGGCATCTGTGCTATAGTTTAGTCTGGGGTTTGGCTACTACCATCTCTGGGCATGTCCTGGGTCACTTTCTCCAATAGGTTGCGATGTCATTGGTCTTCAGCTGTGCTTTTTAATAATACAACTGACGAAAATGTCTGAATTCATGGACGCTTGTATTGGCCAGGCAATACTGACAAGTCAGAAGCACTAGGCTACAATTAATAGTACGTATAACTGACACTAGTCACACAAAATTTCCTGCTGCCAAAGGCATGGTTTACCACCTATACGGGACAGGGTAAATTGCGGGAAATTATTGAAATAATAAAAAACCCCAGGAAATTCAGATTCATTACTACTTACAAAATCACAAACTTTTAAAAGTAGTAGTAGATGAAAATACATCATTATGAAGAAAAATTTTGTTATGAAAATGCTCAAGGTTACTCCAGTCACTACTGGTGTCTACCATGGAGCTCTAGCCTTCTACCATGGAGCTCTAGCCTGGGTGTGATACATGGGAACTATGCACAGGGACTGGATACTGCAAAATGAACAACACTTTTAACTGATGTAAAGCTATTGTACAAGCTCCAGGGGTGCAATTAGCATCTCTACTTCCCAAAAGCACAGCCTGCCAAAAGCATCCTACAACTTGCTATGTCATGTGCACAGGAAGGATCTTCATTACACAGATCAGCTACTCTGCATGAGGGTGAGGGATTCACCTTAACAAACAGTGGAGGAATTTGCATTTCTTTCATTTGTATCATTTACAGGTGGAAATCACAGAAATTAACCTCATTTCTCTCAGTGAGGTGATCTAGCCTGCTTGCTCCTATGAACTGTCTTGCAAAACTTGGAACAAAACATGGAAAAGCACTGTTTGTTTCCTTTAAACCCTGTGTAATGTGATCAGTCAAAATAATGATTTTTCTCCATTCCTAACTTCTTCCAAATCTTCCTTATTTCTCCCCTCTTTCTCTCTTCCTTTCTTTCTTTCTTTCCCACTTCCTTATGTTCTCTCCTCCAAGTAATGACCCAGTGCTTAGCTGGGGGAAGGCAGGATGTGTGGGGGTAAGACTGTGTTTATACCCTAATTAAGTCTGCAGTTAGCTGATGGGAAAATCGTTGTCAGGAGAGTTGATAACAAGCATAAACATGACAAGCTTGTTTTGAAAAGTCATCCTGTCACTCTGTTTACTTATGCTACTGCATGCCGCTCCAAGCTACTGTCATATATGTTTATATTGATCCATCTGCATCACTTCCCCCTCCCCTCATTTTTTTTCTCCAAGAAATATAGATAAAAGCTTCACACATCCTGCATTTCAAGGGATCAAGGAGTCCTCTCAGTAGATCTATATATTAACTTATTTAAGGAATAACAGAGAACACGGAAGAGAATGATCTGAAAAGGTGAGGGAATTCATACATCAGTTTTCATTTTCTGAATGACTTACAGATGCCTTTGTCCATGCTTAATTTTATTGCGATATTTTAGTAATTCATTATATTAAATGTGAGATGCCTTTATTACACAGATTTTCAATAGAGATCTGAAAAGGTTATAAAATATAAGGAAGAGTAGCAGCGTGTGTAAAATATGACTCAGTCTCTCTGCCAGTATTTCTCTCACAACAGGAACTGCAGCATTGTATATGCTTTATTCCAGTGATTTCCAATAAGCCCTCATGAACTGTCAAATTATTGTCTGTATGAAAGAGTCCTTCCAACCATTCAAGCTGTGGCATACAATTTTAGATTTTTGCTTTGGAGAAACCTGTCTTGGTTTCCCAGATTTGAAGACTTCCTAAAACATGAAAATTGGTGCAAATAATCAAACCTTATACTCCTGAGCAATTCAGCATCAACATACTCCTTTTCTGGCCTCAGATAACAGCTGAAGTGACAATATAAGGCTGTATGCATGGCTCTGGAACTGGAGAGGGATTTGTATTACAGTGGCTTCATTTGATTTTGCTTTAGCTTATGCAAAAGGAGTCAAGTTTCCAGTTAAAACATGCATTGTCTTCTTGTTGCTGTTTTCTCTCTTAACCACAGATGACTCATTACAGGTAAGTAATGTTTCACAGATCAAACTTTAATGATTTAGCTGACACAGGAGAAGTACAATTTGTCATTGTCCAGCCAACATAAAGAAAGTTCAACTGCATTAGCCTTTCTTTGTAGTGGGTGCAGGTTTATCAGAACTCACTTTGTTAATGGCATGTAAAGAAGCATGTAAAAAAACATTCATCACAGACTATCCAGCAAGAATGCTTTATAAAAAATTTGTATGGCTCTAGACTTTTAATATCAATATATCCTGTGGATCTTGAAGAGAGATTAAACTTCTTCTTCAGGTCTTTGCTACCTGCAGGGAGACCGCAGTGGAATTCATTGAAACTCACATAGCCATCAAAAGGGTAGGTGCCTTGGCTAAGCTAACCATTCAACCCTCCTCGCTTGCTGAAAGAGGCAGGCTCCTCAGAAGGATTTGTCCTCAGCTCCCTAATGCCTAATGGCTTAGACACCCATTTTAGAATATAATCCAGGAGGCCAGGTATAATCTGCCTCCTGGAGGGGCTTGATTGCTTCCCTGACAACACATGGAATCTGCAGTTTAGACAGGACAAGTCACATTGTCAACTGAGTCACATGAGGTGGATGTCATCCTGTTTTTTGGAAGCGGGACCAGGCTTTCATCCTGTGCATGGATCACCTACCAGAAAGCACAGAACAGTTTCAACTGTTATTAAGGAATGTCCATAACGCTAAACAGATTTGTTGTATGAATCATTGTCTTTATCCACCTGTTTTAAACATAGTACTTATACAGGCACCACACTTAATCTACCTTGTGGCGCATGATCTCACCATTCATCTTTAGTAAGGAAGGGCGGCTACACACAGTTTTCAAGTAGCAGATACTAAGAGAGATTGAGGATCAAGTCTACAAAATGCGCTTGAGAACTGCAACAGCTCCATGGCACAGCACCTCACTTATAAGTGCCGATGCAAAATCTACATTTTCTTGTTTGAATGTGCTTTGACTACAATCACATAGGGAGCTTCTAGTGGAAGGCAGAATTAAGAACTTCTAAATCTTAGCCTCTAAAACATCCTAACACCCACATTTTCAGTGTATCCTCTTTCAAAGTGGGTGTGCTACTATGCAGTGATACTAAATTCATGTTACAGTTAGCAGTGTGCAGATAAATGGCTAAGTCCTGCCAGCACAGAAGAATCATAGAATCATAGAATAGTTAGGGTTGGAAAGGACCTTAAGATCATCTAGTTCCAACCCCCCTGCCATG
>JAOEHY010023034.1:3471-25065 GCA_025447955.1 Psilopsiagon aurifrons | reverse complement strand
CCAAAAGAGCAATTTAGTAGATTCAACTATAGACAGGATGAAGAGAAGAAAATACTGGAAAACTCACCACTAAATTTCCTATCACCATGACCAGCAGAAAGACAAGAAGGCACAATGATGGTTCAGCAACCACCATGCAGTCCCACATGGTCTCAATCCATTCTCCACACAGAATTCGGAAAACGACGAGGAATGAGTGGAAAAAGTCCATCATGTGCCAGCGTGGCTTGCCATATTTGTTTATTTTATGGCTGTTCTCCAGATAGCTTCTCCCAAAAAGCTGCACCCCTACTATAGCAAAAATGAAAACGATGATTGCCAGGACGAGGGTCAGATTACTCAGTGCTCCCAGGGAGTTACCAATTATTTTAATTAGAGTGTTTAAGGTTGGCCAGGACTTTGCCAGTTTGAAGACCCTCAGCTGCATAGCAACATAAAACATAGTGTTAGACATCAGTAGAGATAACCCATCTTTACACCATCCAAATCCTGCAAAAAACACTTTTATATATTCTGAACTATTCCAGCATGCAATATTTGCAGCACTGTGACACTAAAACTTTTTAAAAGGTATTCATAGGTTTGTTTTGTTGGTTTTCTTTAATTGAGTAACATTGCAAACATAAACTAACCACCTCATAAAGGACCAGTTCAGCTAGCGACCCTGATTAGTCTTTGGCCTGCACAGGTAGGTATCCATAAAATGCACCTGATGTAGATTATGGTCCCTAACTTAGCTGTAGCACAAACGACAAAAGCTGGGTGACCAACTGCTGTATTATTATTAAAGGAACCTATATTTTAGTACAGCAACCTAAATCAGTCCATGGTATATCATATGAATACCTTAACATCATTTCACATCTAATTTTAAAGTACAGGGGGTTTTCTGTATTTGTACCCTGACACTTTTTTCCTAAGTTTCCTGTGCTGGTTTTTATATTTTTGATACCAGTTTTATAACATGGCTACTCTGGAATATTTTTTCCCCTGAATATTTCTTAGCATGTTTAAAAGAAATACATCATTTAAGCTCCGGCTTTAATATCACAAGTAGTTTAAGAGTGTGCTTCTTATTCCTAGAGCCAAGTATTAAAAGTAATAATATATTTCCTGCATCCTAATAGGAGACAACAGAAGTATTCTCGATTATATTCACAACGTAAAGTTTTATACAACCGAATAAGCGTGAAGCTCACCAGTCTGAAGGACCTTAAAACTGACAGGGTTCCTCCTTTTCGCCTTTCTTTCTTGCTTCTTTGTTTAGGTAAACTCAGTTCAATTAAACTCAATGTGACAATTATACTGTCAAAAATATTCCAGGGCTGCTGAAAGTAGTAATAGGGATCTAAAGCGATGATTTTTAAAATCATTTCTGCAGTGAAGATTCCTGTAAAAACCTGTGACAAGGAAACAGTAGCGTCAGCCGAAAAAATAGCCATGAATTTATTTTACTTTTAGATCATGTTCCTGCAAGTAACATTCATGTGCAGGTCAACAAAACCCTTTTTTATGAACTTCTAATACACTCTTAATTAAAATGGGATGATTGATTTCTTCCTTCTCAAAAGTGTGTTAGAAGTATATTGATAAAATCTGGGTATTTTACATACTAGATATTCAGAGTTTATAGATGCAGTTTGCTAACCTTTAATATTTACAGTTACTCCCTATGTCTCAAGTGAAAACACCCATCAATCAACCCTTGGTGTAAAATGTCACATAGCTGAGAGTTTGCTTACCAAATTGCCTACATTAAGCATTGATTTAAAATTATCTGACATATTATTGTGCTCCAGTGCCATGAACAAAGTGTTCATCACAATGCAAACAGTGATGGTGAGATCAATAAAGGGATCCTTTATGAAAGCAGCCACTTTTGTCTTGATTCTCACCCAAAGAGGGCAACAGTCCCAAATTAGATACTTTAAAGCAAAATTATTCAGGCAGGGTGGGCATCTCCGCTGAGATTCTTCAAGTTCTAAATGAAAAAGAAAACCCCACTATAATTAGTTAACACTGAACAAGACAGTGAAATTACTACTTCAAGTATTTGAAAGACCAGAGAAGAAAAAGGAAACCTCTTATCTCACACAGAGCCCCTAAGCTTCCTCCACTTCCTACCATTCATGTAGTCCCTACATCAGCTAATAAACGTGAAGATCAAATTCAGAGAAAACTGGATCAAAAATGCATTAATGTAAATATACTTCATAAGGCTTTTTACCAGGTTTTATTTGGCTTAAACTTGTATTACAATCATCTGACTAAATTCACATATACAATGCAGGGGCCAAACCACAGTCTGTAGGTCAATATAGCATGCAAAGGCACTTTTCATCTTATCCTCTCATAGATGTCTAGGGCAGTGGCTGTATCACAGCAAACATCTTTTTGTCTCTTCTGACTCTCAACGGAGTCTAAAGAGTCAATGGCAGCCACAGGAATTCTGATTCTGAGGCAAATACAAACTATAGTGCCTAAAATTTGACATTAGGCTACTTCTACTG
Source organism: Psilopsiagon aurifrons (assembly GCA_025447955.1). NCBI lineage: Eukaryota > Metazoa > Chordata > Aves > Psittaciformes > Psittacidae > Psilopsiagon > Psilopsiagon aurifrons. Next base: position 22,555 of record JAOEHY010023034.1, on the reverse strand, counting down.
GAAAGGTCACGTCTACAATTTCCCAGTTGATACAAGTTGCCACACTTGTCCATTTTCCGTAATTAAAATACAGGACAGAAGCTGTTCTGGCTTTGTCAATTTTGGTCAAATATAAACCTCATAGCCTTTTTTCTTACAACACCAATATTAAGGATCCTCTAAGATACTTTTGATCCTGCTGAAGTCCCATGCAAATTCATTGACAAACTGGAACTTAAAGCTAAATGCAAGCACAGTAGGTATTAGTAGTAATCTGGTGTTCAGAGATCTGAAAAGTCTTTAGACATCAGATGAGCTGGATCTGAGTCACATCTTTTTCTTAGTCAGACCTATCCTTACTTCTTCTCACTGTTTAGTTTTCATTTTTTCCCCTCCAGGCTCAAGTCTCAGATCCCACCTCACACTGCTTATTCCAGTGTCACCACCTTCATTCAATCTCACTCCTGGACTACTAATTGTCCTCTATTTTTCTAGATCAAATGGTTTCCTCTTTATGCATACAGTGCATATCCAGCAGAACTGGTGTTCAGGTCCTAGCAAAGACCCTTTCCTCTCCCCTTTAAGATTCCTGTTCTCAGGTTAATACACAGCCACACAGAGACACAAGCTCTGTTCCATCCCATTTCACAGCTGAAAGTGTGCAACAAAACCCTGATCTTCAGTGAACCACACTGCAAATCAAGGCTCTACTGGATGTATTGCAACTGTGATTGTCCCAAGGAAAAAAAACCCTAAAAATTTTAGAAAAGGGATGTCCCTGCCACAACAGATCCAACATTCCCCCCACCCCTGATAAATCCCATAGCTAGTGATAGAGCTCCTCAATAGGGACACAGCAAAACAAGACTGACTTCCTCATCCTGAACAACTTGGACTGAAATTTTCAGTAAGATCTGCAACAAAACTATCAAAGTGATAGAACACCCTAAAATAAATCTTACGGAAAGTTAAAGGAATACAGTAGTGGGGTTAAGTGTCACAACTGATTTTGCTTGCATAATCTTATTATTGGATTCTGCATGCCTGTGACTCTGCCAGCGGCATATCACAATTCAAAGGGTCAGGGGGAGGAAACAGTGTCTCAATCCTGCATCTCAGATGCTAGAGAAACTCTTTCCACCCACTCTCCCTCCAATCGCCTTCACTGTCTGTCCTACAAAATAAGATCTTACAACAGGCAAAGAATGTGCTCCAATACACGACTGTGTGATAATTTTTTTTTTTTCCTTTTTTATAAAAGAGCCATATTAACCATGAAACTCCTAATTACACACCTACAAATCTCTGTTGACCTTTAAGAAATGTATTGACATTTTGGTCTTTCATGCTAGAATTACCTTAGGATTGAAACAAGCATAGTGAGGAACCACTTACCCTCCAAGACACTGGTAATTATGCTAACTGCACTTGCTGCCCTTTGTCTCTGAAGTGCCTCGTTAAAGTACTCCACTGACAGATGAGGAGGCAAATGCATCATGCTGCCCTCATCATTTACAGCTGGCTGCTTAAAGAAGTAAACATGATTAGGGAGATTCTACAGGAATAAAATTAAGTAGGATGTGATGATGGGTGACTATGGAAGTTAATAGGAACAATGACACTCAACCAAATAAATGTACCTTTTTACAAGGTGCAATAGTTGTTAAGAATGAAGGTCTTAATTGTCAGTAGTAATACTAGAGTAAATAGATCCTGCAAGCACACAGTAGCAACAGGGCAAATACAAACATTGGAAACAAGTCTATGAGGAGTAATAGGTCTTGGAAATATTCCAGAGATTAATGGACAAGGAGACAGATGAGAGATAAACTGGTAGAAAAGCATCTCTGCACATTTGGAGAACTTACAAAGTTTCTGCACAATGCTAAAAGTTCTATAAAGGGGAAAGAAATTACAGGTACTTCTCAAAATGCTCCCTCTGGGCAGAGTGTGAGATAAAAAACCTCACTGATGATTTGTAAGTCCAGTGAAAGGAACCTTCAAAACTATGTCAATATAAATTGTGAATAGCAGAAAAATAAGGTTTATAACAGAAATGCTGAAGTCTGGTTTTCAAGAACTGCCCATATCAGTATACTTCATTTCACATCACTATTTGCCATTACACTGAAACTCTTAAGAAAAACCTGCCACTTAGAGAGAAACCATAATATGAAGCATTTATTGAAAATAATATATTTTCCTTACCGGATTCCCCTTTCCTGGGTCTTCCATTACTGGTGGAAGCGTTACTCCTTCGGAAGACACTGGATCTAGGCTGTGCACCTTGCTGCCTCCTTCTCCCATCATTGAAATCACACCATTGCAGTCATCCATGTTAGCCCACTTGCTGCTCTGCACACAGTTTGGTGTAGCAGGGTGAGAGCTTTGGCTCATTTGACTTTGCACACTGGATCGTCTTCCCATTTGTGTGACCGACAGTGACCGACACTGGATTTTGTGTTCCCCAGCACTGTGATTTTCCTCATCACTGAAATCCGTTCTGGAATCAACTTCTAAAGCAGGTATTTGGAAATTGAACACACTTCCATGGCTAAGCCTGCGTTTCGCCAGATTTGCATTGGGGCCATACACCAGGCCAAGGAAAGACTAAAAGGCAAGGAAAAGCAGTATAGAGAGAACGGCATAAAATCACAGAGAAAATTTGGGGAAGCGATAAGCGCTTAGATTTTCATAGCAGTTCCTATCAACCACTGCAAGTCCAAAATTCTTATTTGGTTCAGATTTTTCATGGAGGTTTATGCAGAGATTTTAAACAACAGATAATAAAATGCTATCAGCAGTGACAGCTATCTTTGTGATAAGCTTCACAGTTATGTTTTAAGTGAGAAATTTTAAACAGAGAATGATGGCAGAGAAGTTGAATTCTGATAGTCATTCACCTTTTTCTGTTTTTCAGTGTTACAATACATGTATTTTAACTGGTTTTATAACTTCCCTTCCATCCTTCATTTATAGTATCTTTCTTTTTCAATTTAATTTTTACATTGAATTCTTCCTTATTCCGAAAGGTTGTTTATTTTAAAGACTTAAGAGCGATTTTTGTAAGTTTTTGTAATGGGATTTGGTTTGTGCTTTCAAGCAATATATTTTAGTAATTAAATTGGAAAAGCTGTGAGGATCTCAGATTCAGACAATAGATTACCAACTTGCGTTGACTATCTGTGGGCTGTGACTTGGGGAATTGTTGTTCTTCATTATCTTCTATCCCCAAGGACTGATTTCTCTTTTTCCTATTGCTTCTTTCTTTGATTTCTTTGGGAGACAGAGAAGAGGCTTCTAAGGAGCTGCTTGACAGAACATCAATTCCTTTAATAGCCAATGACTGAAATTAAAACAAAAACATGGCTGACATTTTTGCTGAGCACTTTTAATACGAGCAGAAAGAAAACACTTTTGTGCTCTCTATTATTTCCTCTTAACAATTTGTGTTCCACAAAACCAGTTTAAAATCTTCCATTTTTAAAATCTCCATAAAAAGAAAGAGGAGAGAATTTCCCCAACATATGGAGCACTGAACAATATGCTATTTGCAGTATGTTGTATGATCGTGTGTATTGAGCCTGCCAGGGACAAAATAATCACATTATTCTTCCACATGGCATATTTGCTTACAAGAAAATTACTCCACTTGAAAATGATGATGTAGAATATATCCTTTTCCCCAAATTAATGCTTAAAGAGCATTAAAATTCTGTCTTTTCATTGGGGATCCTTGGGACTGTATTCACACTGTGACTGACTTTCCTTCTTATACTGAATTTAGGACAATGTTGTCAAAACACAGGAGGTTTTTTGTACTAAAGGCTTCTAAGGCATTTAAGTTACCAAGACACTTTCATTCAACTGTGATGGGTTTTGGCTCAGATGCCAATGCAGTTAACAGAATTACCATATATTTCTCTGCTCAGCAGCCCACAGCGATAAAATTGAATAAAAAATAAAAACCAACTACATTTTCTTTTGGAAGCTGCTAGCTGATGAAATTTTATACTTTCCAGACTGTAAAATAGTATTTTTCTTAGTTACAGCAGCCTTTAATACTCATTATCCACGATAAATTTATTGTTTCACAGGAAAAAGACACAGCTGAACATGGAATTACTCCTGTAACTCTAGGAATCACTACTTTCAACATGTTATCACTTGCTCCTGCTCCCATGAGTGACTACTTTATACAGCTGTACACAAGGAGTTATGCTTTCCCTTATGTGGCTGATGATAGGACACTGAGACAAATGCTAGCAAGGGAATAATTTACACACCTCCTGCTCCTTCTGTAATAACTCCATGGCTTCACGAAATTTCCTTTCCTTTGCCTCTGTTTCAGCAATGGTGGCCTTATTCTGCTCTTCATATGCCATTGTTACTACAGCCAGAATCAAGTTGACTAGATAAAATGAGCCCAGAAAGATGACCAGCATGAAGAAGAGTATATACACCTTCCCAGAAGCTCTGAGGGTCTGTAAGGAACACACCCCAAAGATAAAACTTACCATAAAAAGTAACAAATAGTCTTTCAATGTGTCCCTGAAATTCTTTGGAATCACTCAGGTTCCTAGACATAGTGGCTTAGGAAGCTTAAATGGAAATATACCTTCCTTGGTCCTTCTTCTTTCTCCCTCTTTCTGTACCATCGCCTGTGAATAACTGATCACATACCCCATAAGGACTACTGAGGAGGCACTGCTATATTTTTGAAGGACAATACAGGATACTTTTAGTCCTTTTTAAGTCCCTAAACAAGCAGGGTGATAGGTCTATTGCTGGGAAGCACTACAGCATTCCTTTTCTAGGAGGCACAGCTTGGGGAAAGGGAGCAGGGAGGATGTAGGTTTGATGACTTGCAGCTATTGCTTTTATCTGAGGTTTCTTGCCCTCTCTACACATTTTCTGCTTTGTCTCTTGCTCTTTCTGGAAGCCCAGTTCTAAACTATGCACAAAGCTGGTACCTGCTGGTACAGACGCTCCCAGTAGTCCTGGGTCATCAGGCGGAACAAGGAAAGAAAAGCCCAGCCAAAGGAATCAAAACTAGTGAAACCGTAATCAGGATTTGGCCCAATTTTCAAGCATATATAGTCTGGAGGACAGACCCTAGAAACAAATAAAAAGTGAAGCTCTTTTAAGCATACAGATTTCAAGAAGAACTTAAACTTATGTGAGAGTTCTGATGATTATTCAGCTCTGCATTTCCTTTGATTGCAAACCCATTATCTACTCCAGTTAGTATTGTCTGGAAAGAGGGATCAAAAAAACAACACCCATAACCCAACAGCAAAGAAGGAGAGGCTGGAGTAGACCACCAGCCCAGGACAACTTCCTCATACCCTGCCCCTCACTGCAAAGTAGACACATCTCCCTCCTCGCCCAAACCTGCCCTCCAAAGTCCATGTTTTGTTTTTCCAGTTTAACACACATGAGCCTTCACAGAAAGGAGCATGTCTGTCCTGAACTATATCTGAGATCTTTCATGTTTTCAGTTCTCTTGTACATCCATGGGGTAGAGAAAGACAGTGCTCCTGGAAAGGCTCAAACAAATTTAGAATAAGCAATAATGTAGAATAACTAATAATTTAGAATAAATAAATAATTTAGAATAAGCCAACTGAGACTCATACTTCAGTCCTTGCAAGTTATCTGACTGTTTATTATATTGTCTTGTCTGTATTCATGTTGCTGCATTGAAGGAAGCCTTGGAATTTCTGCTTATGTCTCATATGGCTGAGCAAATATAGAAGCACTAAAGCAGACAAAACTTCCAAAGAAGAAATAGTAAGTGTACTTACCCAGCACCAGGGCCACATAGCAAAATATCTGAAGTGCCCTCTTTCTTAGCAAAGTATGCTATAAAAAAGGGGGGAAAAGTTAAAAAGAAATCACTTTTTAGCCTGAATCTTCTATCCTTTGACGTGAGTAGTGGCAAGTAATCAGTGACCTCCAAGTGCATTGCGCACACACATGGACAGGTTTCCCACACTCACAGTAACAGCACCAGAGTACAAGATATCCTCATTTATAAACATGTGTATGCACAAATTTCAGAGTGCAGGCAGTCCTTAGAACAGAATTTAAAAAAATGTTATCACTTTGGCCACATCTGCATAAAGGAAATGAAGAATTGGAGGGCACAGGCACAAGAACAGACCCTGGTTTGGTAATAGCACAAACTCTTTTTGGTTAGTAGCAATTAGCCCTCTTCCAGGGCAGTGTACAAACATAATTTGGGATAGCATAGACCACTTCTAATGAGCAATAAAAAGAGCAAAGCTCTGCTCTGAGAGGGAAGAACACAGAAACGCACCATGTCGTGGCACTGCTGAGCTGAGCCAAACAGCAGGTCCTAGCCCTGTTGAGCTGAGAAATAGAGATTCCTTCATTAGGATGCTCTAGTAGCCTTTTTGACCTCTTCCTCTTACTTCCCTTGGGATTAGTTACCCCGCTGCCTGAGCTAGTACCAGACTGAAAGTAATAGCTTTAGTGCTATTAGCTATTTAGCCTCATTAAGATGTGGGATTATTATCCCAGATGCAAGGGAGGTCTCATGTCTTCCTGGTGTTTCACAAACCTCAGCTGTACTCATCAGGTAAGTTGGCACAATTCAGAGCCAACAGGAATCTTCAGCATCAGCTGTACCATATCATGTAAATACACCATATAGGAATGAGTCATCTCAGCTACTTTCTACCTAAAATTCGTTCAGTTTTCCTCCTGTCAACTGACAAAAAGTATTTTTTAAGAAGATTCGACGATTGAGCTTCAGAGAATCATAAGAACATGTAGTTCTCCAGTTAGGAGATGGGAGCTTCCCGCAAAATCAGGATTAAAGCAGCCCATTAAAAGAATGTACAAAAAAAATGTTTCATTCAAAACTGGTCTTACAGGGCTACAAGTCCTAAATCCTGTGGGTAAACCACCCAGCTTTCATTAATCTGTCTGGGTGCTCCTATTCCTTTTACCATAACCGCAAGCCACCCTGAACATAAGATGTCTCTTGTTTCCTGTTTCTTCAACTAAATGCTAAAGAAACTTAGCATTTTTAGCCAAATTTTGTCACATACGTGGTCTCCTTTGTAGTATTCCAGCCACCACCTGATTTCTTTTGAAGTTTGCTTTTAATCATGAGTTTTACAACATTCTGTGCATGTAAATGACTTTGTTCTTGGATACACTTTTTGCTAGGTGCAAGAGTTTCTTGCAAAAGATTTTTCCTCAAAAATCTTTCATACAAAGTCTTCCTTCCTCTGGACTATGAAGTTATTAAAGAAATCCTGCCTGAACAAATCTTCCACACAGACTGTGTACAAACAGCAATTCTGTGTGGCTTTTTTTATGTATTTCAGCATTTCACCTGGGATAATGCTTCTGTCTTTGCATAACTACTGCTATGTCTGAACTTGCTGGTGGAAACTTTCTTCAGTGATGAAGCTTTCTTCATATTTTTGGCATAGATATTTTTTATTTTGTATTTTTTCATGTATATTGAGGCTTTTCCTTTAGCACAAGGATTTTTCTTACTGAATTCCATCTTATAGTTGCTGCTCCTCTGAGTACGGTTTGGTGCATTTTCAGTTCTTTGCTCTATGCTTCCATCACCAGCTTTGTTTTATACATGAAAGATGTATATTGTAGATATCTTATATAAGACATAAAAAGAAGATACATAGGATGTAAAGAAGAAAGTAACTTTGACTTTAAAACAAATTCCTTGGTTTCAAACTAGGACTAATTCACTGCGCAGCAAAATGAAGATGTGTGGGCTCTTCAGCACATAGTAGAAGGTGAACTTTGGGGAATTACAGCAGAGAATGAGCTAATGCATTTTTCAGTTATTGCCATATCATTCTGGGAAACAGAGCTGGATGTTACTGGAAAATCTGGGAGTGCTATTTCGTACAGTGAAAGGAAGGGATGCACTCCGGGATGCCTGCAAGCTGCTCTGGCAATCTGAAGACCATTATCAGGCTGTTACTCATCAAAATATCAGCTACCAAAACATCGATATAATTTATAGCAGTGGTTATACATGCATTCATAGGTGCCTATATCATAACCTAAAAAAGAATTAAGGAGGAAAAGTTACCTGTATCATTAGCAAACATTTCATAGGATTCCCATGTTTTGTTAAGAAAATAAGTTATTTTACTGAACTCTGTAGAGTTCCTGATACACTTTTGTCTTAGATTGCCCTTAAAAAGCTGGAGGCCAATGAGAGCAAAGACACTCAAGCAGAAAACAGTCAGGATCATCACATTGGCAAGTTTCTTAACAGACTGAATAAGTGCCCCCACAATGATCTTGAGTCCTAGGAAGACAATAAATGAAGAAAAATCGGCATGAAAAACTGAGATTCTTACATCATGCTTGATTAGAGATAAAACAGCATATAGCAACCAAAGTAACAAAATTACTTTAGAATATATGGCAAATATATTTGCAATGCAAGTTTAGTTTAGATGACAGAGATTAATATGAAAAACATCTTTTTCCCCTCATTTGATCGATTATAAAATTTCCAAGTGTTCCTTTAATCCCTATACGATATTTAGGTAAGGGTGAGGAACCTGAAACACTCCAGTTTTTCTTATCCAGAATGAGTAATATGCATAAAACAAGAAGATATTTAAAAAAACAAATTTCTAACACTGGTAATCTGTGAAGAAACTGGAAACACTGGAAACAAGAGTGGATATGATCAAAAAGATCTGAAAGAAAAGAAGGAGACAACCCACTAGTTCTTAATTTGTATTTCATCATGAGAAAGAATCTACTGGCTTTATAACTAAGGGAAAAGTGAAAAGGAAACTGTTTTCCCAGGGATGATGTAATATGGTTAACAGTAAAGTCTGTTCAAAGGAATAATAAGCGAAATTAAACAAAAGAAAAAGCAAACCCAATATTTTGATTGGAGCAAAGAATCAGTTGTAAGAAGCAGCAAATATTCATCAAATAGGGTTTCTTACCTGGAACTACAGAAATGGTTTTTAAAGCTCTCAGAACCCTGAAAGTCCGAAGAACTGACACACTCCCCAAGTTACTAAATGCTCCCACATACCTGTAAAGCCAGGACATATATGTCAGGCGGTTGAAGTTAAGCAAACAAGGCAATTATTTTACAGTGATCATTCTGAAATGTCAATCCTTCTGAGCATATTTTAAGTATTAATGAACTATGTATCTAGGATTGTCTGAAGACTTATAAAATAGAAATACATTTCTTGATTATTAGAGTTTCCTTATGAGGTAGCTCTTGGCTTGTGCACAACTGCTTTTGTGTCAGCGTCTTAAGTATCATGCATTTGAAATATAAATAAAGATAACAAAATTATTCATTTCAGGTGGAAACACTGGCTGAACTGGTTTGACCTCTTATCTGTAGGTGCACCTAACATATAGAAGTATAAAAGTATACCTAACAGTATAAAAGCTTTCTAATTACCACAAACTGAAGCTCAAACTATGATTTATGGAGGCAAAAAGCACAAATTCAATCCACCATCTACTACTTTATTATCTAACTTACACTTCCATTCACAGGATTAGTATGTTTGTATTTGACAGCCCAGCTATTATATTTCTTTGATTGAAATGTATTCATTCGTGTACACTCACCACAGAGTATATCTTACTCTAAACAGTTCTACTCCCATCTTGGAAGACTAACACATTGTTGTTATGCAGTGACTAATAAAACAAGGAGAAGAGTCAATGTCCTAGATAGTTTCAGATGTAATCAGGACCCACAGATTAGATTTTGTACTTCAGTCTTTTGCATCATACCAATAAGACACTTCAAACAGAGCACTTCAGGTAATCCATATTTTATATATTCCCACTTACGCCATGACAATAACACTGAAATCCAACCAGTTCCAGGGATCTCGGAGGAAAGTGAATTCATTTAGACAGAATCCTCTTGCCAATATTTTTATCAATGATTCAAAAGTGTAAATTCCAGTGAAAGTAAATCTAAGGAAACGAGAAAAGTGCCAAAGGAAAACAGCAATATTAGCAATTAACAGAAGAGACAGCCAGACTATTTATTGTCTAAACCAAAACCCAAGCCAATGCTGCAGAGAAGTGATGGAAAGGTGGCTGTCAGCTTGAATGTATTCTGTCAGCATCTGATTCCCATGGACTTTGAGACAGTACTTAATGGCAGTCTGTACATGGCTTACTGTGCACACCTGTAACATGTTTTTTTGGCATTCCACAATTTTGTTTCAAACTCTTTCATGTGACTCCCCATAATTTACTCTTAGACACTTGCTAAAATAAAAACTCTTGCTAACAAAACTCTTAGCTACTTGCTAAAATAAAGATCCAAACTTGCTGTCTTTCTCTGGTTTCTAGTGGCCAAGTGGATATATAATATGTTGTGTACTATTTACTTTGGGCACACAGCATCCATTTCTGTGCAGAATGCTTGAAACACTTACATAAATATAAGAGTACAGGATTTTCAATTTAAGATGGCAATTATTCTTATTAATGGAAAATTATCCGTAAAAGCTCTTCTGTGCTTACTGAGTGCACTTCTCATTTCAGCAAGGCAGCAAACTCCCTACAGAATTCAAAAGGCATTCATTTGGTAGTCAGCAAATGAACTAAAGAAATTATTAGGACGTAGTGCTTCCCTTTTAATTTAGAAAGAAGTCTTCTGAAATTATTATTGAAATGCATTTGAACAGCAGTTTTGATGCCAACAGCGGCTGCAACTCTCATCTAATCTTTAATGCTCTCATAGGTAGTGAGATACCACAGCATCTTCTAGAGATATGTATATCAATACCACGCTTGCAGAGGATTTCGCATTCCCAACTGTTTCAGTGTCATATAACATGAGATAGGAACAATTTCAGACCCGTTTTTAAAACTAAATATTTTGGAACCTAGTCCTTTGCATAAGGTGTTAGGATTCTTATATTCTAACATTTTTATCCAAAAAGAAAAAATTAGAGCTGAAATATAATTTTTAAAAAGTAAAAAAATATAATTATCCAGCTTAACTGTTTCTACAAAGGCATGGGATTTATTGCGACTTAACACTTCAAGTGTCGGCAGTGCTGAAGATAAGAGCTTTACTTTCTAACAGTGCCCTGCAGGCCAGGAGCTTTTGACAGAATGTTTTATTAGAGCAAAACTCAGAATTTCAGTATTATTAACAAGAATGTTGAGAGAAAGCAGCTCTTGATGTGCTTCATCAACATCAACAGTGTGAAATGTGTCTGGATAAAGAGCAAATAATTAGTAACTCCTGGAAATGGGATAACAAACTGGAGCAGTGGAGCAGACACGAAGCTAGTTCAACATTGGAACATTGTCTACACTTACTCTCTCATACAACAATTATCATAGATATTGTGTGTAAAGAGAAAAGTACACCCTCAAAGAAAAACAGATGTCTTAAGCAACCTTCCTTCTAAATCCCTCACTATCTTGAGGGAAGGTGGCAAGATAAATCTCAATAAATCAATATAAGTACAGAATTAAAAGGCATACATACCCACAGATAGATACTTACTCAACATACTTGTTCCACGAAGGAGATGGAGAAGCTTTAGAGGACTCGGTCAGAGCCATGAACACACAATTAGTTAAAATAGTGCACATGATAAACAAAGTGAATAATGTAAGTCATGGGAGTGAAGGCAAAGAATATGACATCGATTCAGAAACATAACTAAATATTCTATCAGTCTTTGGCATAGTATCTGGTTTTGAGTTTAGGGCTCTCCATCCCACAAAAGTATCTGCTGGCTTTAGCTATAAGCATTGTCTAACTGCCATAAACCCTGGAGCTGGACCACTAGTGCTGAAATGACAATATCAGCCAACTTGCTGGCGCAGAAAGCCTCAAATGAGAGGCATCACTCCTCCAGGGATGTCTGCCAATAGTACAATGCCAGCTTTGGACCCATTGCAGCTAACTCAGCACCACAGAGCCAGGAGATGTCTGGAAACCTGAAATCCTCGCAGGGATACAGCAGACTGCACTGTGCCTGATTCAGCCCCAAGCAGCAGCTCTGGTCTCATTCCCCAGTGCCAAGCTGCAGCAATACACTGGTGATTCCTTGCCCCTAAATTTGATGTATGAGGTGATATCTATACTACCTTCATGTTTCAAGAGCATTCCCTGCAACAGCATCCCTGGAAATTTTCACTTTCATATACCCAAGAAAAATTTTTTCAATCTGATTTCTTAAAGCAACTAAATTTGCATAATTTTTTCTTTTCTTAAACTGGCCAATGGTTGATCAGCTTTGGTACATGAGTTCCTACAATGTTCCTTTGGTACATGAGTTCCTACAATGTTCCTTTGGTACATTGAATTCCTACAGTCTGGGTAAATGGAGGATGAGGGAGAGGATAGAGATCTTGTTCATCTTCTCACTGAGAAAGGCTTCAGCCTGAGGTACTTGTTAATGAGACATCAGGAAATCAGCATCAGAGATCATCCTCAAAACACATATCTGTAGAAAAATCAGGCTTCCATACTCGCAGTACTCACTACTTATTTCTGAGTAGCACAAAGGCAACAAGTTAATAATAATTTCTAAGGTAATTCAGAATTAGAAATTATCTGGGGTGAGGAAAAGACTAAATTAGTTCAATTCTCCAAAATACATAAGCACGGGATGACAGAGGGGTTTGTAATCAGGAAGAGGAAATGAAGCCAACAAAAGGATATGAATGTACTAAAATTTTAATTGCTGTTCTTCGAATTGGATGGAAAGGACTGAGGATCCACAAGGCACTTGTAGAAGTAAATCTGAAGATTGTTTTCTGCTTGTTTAGCACTATGAAAATCTTCAAAAAATACAAAGAAACAAAGTTTTCAGGAAGTTTAACAGAGAACATACTTTTGTGCCATATCGTGTTTCATCAGCAATGAGCAAGAGCTTGATTTTAACTTTAATCTGTTTCTTAAAACAGGAGGACTGTTCCTAATGCTTTGTAGTACTTGCTATCCTTTCATCAAAGTGATGAAAGATTTAATACCCATTAATTGTGAAGCTGTAAAAAAAAAAAAAAAAAAAAACCTCAGCATGAAATGTTTTCGTAAACCTTAGGACTTGCAAAAAGTTGTGCTCAGAGCTAATCTTGCTTATGACTATTCTCTCAAATAGAACCTCTCATTGAGTCAAGGAAAACAGAGGTGGAAGGAAGAACCGCAGCCTTTAACATTGTTTGCTGTTGTTGACAGTAGTCCTCTAGCTGTAAGACTGTGGAAATTAGTACAAAGTATTAACCATTTCTCAAGCAAAAGCATAATTGCCAATGAATTAGCTGCCATTTTCTCTGTTCTTTAGTGAAAATCAAATTCTTCAATATTTCATGACTAGAAGATGGGGCTTGAATAAGTAGGTTTTAAGGATTCATAAAGCAAATGTTTTAAAATGTTTTTCATACATCAGTGATCATTTATTGTACATGTAAGTGGAGCATAAACATTGAGATAGAAAGGAACATAGTTTCAAGTCACGGCATTTAAGAAAATTTACAAAATTATCATAATTTCTTGTAGATTTGACTCAGCCCACCCTTTTCTTCCTTTATCCACTCTATTTTTTCTGCTTCCATTCTGATTCAAATGTTAATCAAGTTCATACTTTTAATTCCTATGATTCAAAATTAAGCTTTTCTAAAGAAGATTACAGCATGTAATTCAGCTGCGCCAACTGCATGCATTATTATAATCTGGAAGGGGACGATCATTTTTTCAAAGGGATGTAAGCACAGCAATTTAATAGATCATTCACATAAACTCATCTTTGCAACATGGTAAGACAAACTAAAATCAAAGCATCATGGTTGGCTCTAACCTTACGATCTTTGTAGTACGGGTCAAGATCCTCCAGTGGCTCCCCAATGAGCTCTGGAGGAGGATTTCCATAGAGAGCTGGTAACTTCTGGAAAGCCTTTAGGTCAAGCTGGGGACGTGGTTTCTCCTCAGGTTTCTGGTCTATAGTATTTGTTCGACAATTCTTCTTGGCAGCAATCCTCTTTTTGATGGCAGCCAAGGATTCAGAAGTGAACTTACGGAAGTTATTGGTACCAGGTAGCAAGAACTCAGCCATTTTTTATTCTTCTCTTCCTGTCACTAATTCTGTTAAAATAATAGAAACAAGTAGAAACAAATTCAGATAACTCCAAAATAGGCAAGTTAAGAAAATTAAACAACTGGTAGCCCATGTGGGGCTAGTAAGATAAATTCCTGAGCCATCAGCTTCTAAAAATAAAAAGGAACTAAATGATCAGCAGATATTTCAGTGAGATACCTGGGATGTGGGCAGACTTCTGTAAACTGCAGAGTACCTTATTTAAGATTCCTGTTTTCCTGAATGCTCTTTTGTTATTCAGGAAAAAAAAAAACAAACAAAACCCTAAGGTACTGATTTAACACAGTATTTGGAAACAGGACAATAAAACCCAAACTGCAGCAACACTGAATATGTGGAAGGTGTGTCAGCAACAGAAGGACCAGGTATTAAATCAACTAGTGCAGAGTAAACACTCAGGTTGATAACGCATCCTGGTGGTGTTAGTGCAGGATTGTGCTGCGTTCAAGCATGAGATTTAACTCATGACCTGTAGGGTCAGTACTGGTTGACACAGTGGTCAGAAATGCTTGATCTGCTAAGTATCAAGCATTAATTTTAAACCCATTTTTCAGAATAACAAAAGTGAAATTATACTAGAAAAATACCTTGCATTATTTAATGGATAATTTTGGTCAGGTATTGGACAGTATCCATGTAACTAAACGCATCTTGAGTCCACACTTGGCAGTATAGGAATCCAACCTTCTACCTTAACACTGAAAAACTTCAAAGCAAGCCCATGAAGTTCACAAAAGTTGACAGTGAAAAAAATGAAAATGGTACACAGGGTAAGATGATCCAGACCTGTATCCCTGTGCTAAGCTCACTGGGAAGCTCTATAAGGAGATTTCTCTAAAATATTTCCTTTGATTATGACCTCTACGAAGACACTGTCGATTCAGTATGGTCATGGAGCTACTGAGCAAGTGCAATCCCACCCTCACACTGTGACTGAAGCCATCTGGTAGAGCAATTTGCCCAGGGTGGATCACTGTTGACTACGCATAGATTGCATTAGGAGCACAAGGCCAGGTCCTTCCATTCAGAAGCTGCCACCACCACGTCAACATGCCCTTCAAAGTTCACACCGTAACTAGCAGTCAGATTTTGGAAAGTTTTAGACATCCTTGCAGGACAGCTGCCCAATGCCCTGTTCTTGTACCTTTCCAGGCATTATATGCAACACCCCAAGAAAACACAAAATCTGAATCAAGAGGCTTTGTTTTACTGAAAGTAATTTTACCACATGTGTGCTGACTCCCTGTATCTTCCCTTTGCCATGATGTGTATTTCATTTCTCCCCAGATACAACATGATTTCAGTTGTCCTCACACTGCTGAACTGCATGAAACCATTGCTGTGAGAACAACAGCTGGAGGTCAGTGACAAAATTAACTGCAGTGGGATCTCTGCTTTTTTGCAGTCTGCCTGCTTCTCCTATTAAATCAGCAAACAAAATTAGAAATATGAAAAGTGCCCCTTGCTTCCAGCACAAATTACCAACATTTATAGAACAGAAATAGGTATTCAGGCAAGAATATTCATTATTTTACAGTTTTCAAGGTCAAGCCAACAGTCTGGAAGCTGCGCATGGTATCATAGCAAAAATGAAAACAGTAACATCCAGTCACAAGTTTTCAAGTCTTCAGCTGGCCAAAGTGGTATTTATTTTGTTGATGCTCAGGATAATTTAGATGTTGTGGTATCAGTAATAAGAGCTGTGAATGATGCATGAAATTACACCATTTCTGTGCAATGCACAGAGGTAATACAATGATTACTTTATTCTTCTGTGTGCCAAATCATTTAAACATACCCATCCCGCCAGCACAGCACTTCCACAAAAGTCTGCCTGATCTCAGAAGTTCACCATTACAATTCTGGCTTTGTTGCAGATATCTTTGTGGGTTTATCTTCTCTCTTCCATGAAACAATCTTTCAAATCTAAGAAAAGAAACTTCAGTTGTCACACTGTTCTCCCTTAGAACTACTAGAAGGCAGAGCAAAATCTGGGAAGACAAGGAGTGCTGGCTGAAACCAAGAATGGGGAAATAAAAGGAAGCATAAAGGCACACAATTTGCAGGTCCTTGTCTGAAGCTGGGGAGTAGGCAGGGGAGTCTTTCCTGGTGGTTTTAAAAATTGCTCCACAGGTGAACTAACATTAAGGAAAGGAAACACAGTGTTGTGCTTGCCGTGTCACATATCAGCGCCAAAATGTCCTTTGATAGAAGGTGCAAGTCTTGCAATAGAAGGCTAAAATGCACTTTTAATTCATGGACAATTTTGAGCTACTTAGCCTAGTCCTGAATAAAGTCTAATTATTATTAAAAATAATCCAGAAAAAGTGTTCCTGATGCATTCAAGCATCTTTGAAAATAGCCCCAAACTAATTTATGTTACTCACAGTCTCAGGGAGGATAGCATGCAAAGTACAGCTGAGATATATTTAGTTTTTCATATGACCAGGGCTGGATTTAGCAATTTGACCAAAAGAAGTTTAAAGTGTTAATGTAAAAAAGAAGTTGAAAGTTTTAATATAAAACCATTTTTGCCTTCTATGTCACAGAAGCAACAAAGTACTATTTTGTCCTTTTCTCCAGACTTGAAATATCTGCAAAATAGTTAGACATTTACTATCTCTTTAAAATGAAAGGTTTTCTTATCTTTTGGCTGAAGACCAAAGAATGCTGAATTAAATCATCATGATCGAAGAATAATAATAATAAAACCCAAAAAGCATTTAGGATTTGTTCTTTTAGCTGTCAAATGTATTTCCTATGAATTATTTTTCAAATACCAAAACGTGTAGCTAGATGGCTTTCTAAAGTAAGGCTGCTTTCTTCCAATCATATTTTCCTCTTTAGGAATATTCATTGTGACAGACTGGGAAACAAGGTTATTGTCAAAGATATTGTCTCTCCTTTTCTTGTTACTGCAATCACCTAATTCAATCCTCAGTTCATGAACAAAAGTTGTTCTCAACTATTTGATTTCCTGTCTTCACGATGACATTTACTGTGATCAGCATGACCAAGGTAATTAGGATGATCAGAGTGGCCAGGGTTACCTTATTACTTTTTTTTTTCTCTTTAGCTTGGATGATTGCAGTTCTTGTCTGCAAAATCTGTCCATTTGGTTTAAAAAGGCTTTCCTAATATGCACAGAAATTATCTCTTAAATAACTGGAAAAACAGTTGTTTGAAGACAGTAAAAGAAAAGCCTCATCCTTTTGAAACAGCTGAAATGTTATTAATGCCTTCAGTGTAGTTGTTTTTTTGTACACTTTTGCATCTTATTCAGTGATGCTATCCAATCAGCAAAGTTAGGGACTGCACACTGATCCAGCTGCTTATAACTCTAATAATTAGTTTAGGAGACAAATCCATCAATATAAACTTTGGAAAAACTTGCCAAACTGCACCACTCAGTCACTATAGTCTACTTAGGCTGTGTTGCACCTTTCTACGTGTAAATTACCAATGTAAGGCAAATCTTTCTAGAACCAAATGAGAAAAGATTGAGTTAACAGCAATTTAAAGCTTCTGTAGAACTGTTCTATACTTTCCTCAAAAACTTTTCTGTATTTTAAGGCAGATAAAGTAACCAAGACAAATTGACATTATGTTAACGATCTTTAAAACTTGTATGAAAATAAATTTGGTATATTAATGCATGTACACTTTTATCATAGAATAGTTCAGGTTGATAGGGAACTCGGAAGGTCTCTAGTTTAGCCTACTCCTCAGAATGGGTCAGTATTGAGGTCAGGGCTTTATCCAGGCAAATCTCCAAGGACAGAGACAGCACAACCTCTTTGAGCAGCAGTACTTGACTGTCTCAATCCCTTTGGACTCCCTGACGTTTCCAATTCATGCAACTTGCCTCTTCTCTTCCAACCATGCAGTGCTGTAATAATAAAAAATAAAATATTGTATTAGGTTGAAAACTACAAGGCAACCCTCCTCCCCAAAATGTCTATACAAGGAACACAAATATTATAACTATTTCAGCTCATTTAGTCTGCCTACCTATTTATAGCAGCTCACAGGAAACATCTCACAGGTCTGAATAATAACAGCCAGTGTAGCGCCATTGAGGTTGCCATGGAAGATGGCAATCAGCATATTTGCTCATTAGTTTCCCACCTTTAGAATGCCACATCATACCTGAACTGTGCTGCAGCACCATCCTTTGAGTATTCCAGGTTCATCCCCAAAACTTGCCTACCTTTCCTAGACAGCCTGGCCGAGAGCTCCAGTTGTCCGAGTCTCCCAGCATGGCATCCAAATGAGATGGCAACAGCTGGTGTAGCTACCTTATACTCTCTTTGCAGTCAACAAACTGAGGATGTAGACCAGACAAGCTAATGATCAGTAAACACAGAGATTAAGACATGATGAAGAGTGCCAAAAAATGCAACTGATTTTTATCATTGCCTATAAAAGGAAACTTGGCATGAGATAAATCCCACTTTTTCAGTCTGGGATTCACAATTTACAGCTTCACAACATGGAGGAACGAAGGCAGGAAACTGTAGATTTGTAGCAACTGGAGATTGACAAAACAGTTTACAAAGACCTGATACATCCTGTTAGCATTCATCGAGAAAGCTCCTTTGGGTGGGATTCATCTCACCATACTGCAGAGGTGACATCTCAGAGTTAGACAGCTACATCTCTACCAGCCCTCCAACTGTCTGCTTTTCACATTCTTTCAGAATGAAATGAATCCCATCTCAGAGCTCCAGCTGACTACAACTGGCCACCTGAGAAAGTTAGGTGAGATAAATTCAACTCTGCATCCATTAGGCCTACCCTTCTTGCTCCCTCAACTAATCGACAACTGCTTGTCATGGGTTCAGCAGTAGCAGTCATTTTTCTCCTTCTTAGTAGTTGGTGCAGTGTTGTGTTTTTGACTTGTGGCCTGAGAACAGTGCTGATAACACCAATGTTTTTAGTTATGGCTTAGTGATGTTTGGTCT
>JAOEHY010023033.1:0-19560 GCA_025447955.1 Psilopsiagon aurifrons | reverse complement strand
CTGAGAGCAGAGTAGAGGGGCAGGATCACCTCCCTCGACCTGCTGGTCACACTCCTTTTGATGCAGCCCAGGATGTGTCTGGCTTTCTGGGCTGCAAGAGCACACTGCCAGCTCATGTTCATTTTTCCATCGCTCAGCACCTCCAAGTCATTCTCCTCAGGACTGCTCTCAATCTCTTCTCTGCCCAACCTGGAGCTGTGCCTGGGATTGCTCCAACCCAGCTGTAGGACCATGAACTTGTCATGGTTAACCTTCATAAGGCTGGCATCAGCCCACCTCACAAGCGTGTCAAGGTCCCTCTGGATGGCATTCCTTCCCTCCAGTGTATCAACCACACCACCCAGTCATTGGCAAACCTGCTCAGGGCGCACTGAATCCCACTGTCCATGTCCCCGACAAAGATGCTAAACAAGGCCGATCCCAGCACCGATCCCGAAGGGACACCACTCATTACTCTTCTCCAGCTGGACATTGAACCATTGCCCACAACTCTTTTTTTTATTATTATTATTGTTGCTATCATTATTACAGGTGTAGTAGTAGTAGTAAATTTATTCTTTTTATTGTCTTTACTGTGATGTTTTGCATCACTCCTGACCAGGCTGAAGCATATGACTGATACTGAGCGCTTGGTTTTCAGACAAATTTTTTCAATTGTTGCTATAGTTTCTTTTCATTACTGACTAAGTTTACACTTTCAAAAAGCAGCAGCTGCCCAGTATTGCAAAGGCCTAATTTCAAAGCAGAAGCAAGCGGGCTGTGCACTGGAATGTTGGCGTGGCTGGTTGGTGCTCCAGCCAGATTTCTAACTATTTACTGACAGCTGAGGTGACTACAAGCCCACACCACATGAAAGGGGTCTTCTCATATTTCTTAGAGAAAAGAATTTAGCACGTATGTGCACGTCTTTAGTGATTCTCTTCTGAAAAAGAAAAGGAACTTATGTTGAATCAGATGACAGAATGCAGACTACACAAATGTATTATTTATGAGTAGTGCTTAGGATGGCTTTTGGGAAATACAGAGGCAAACACATTCCAGGCCCTTAGGAGCTTACATGTCTAATAGCAGATCTGACAAAACCTGTGGAAGCTGCAAACAATAGATGGCAAAATAAGAAAACAGACAACTGTAGTTTTCAAGATCAAAGTTAAATTAGGTAGTTTGTCATATGTGTTCTGAAATATTTCTTTCCTTTGCTAAGAAATCTACTTCAAGCCCATGGAATTTCCTCACATGACAAAAACCTTCTGAACTACTTTCATCTCTTCTTTTTTAGTCTCTAATTTGCTCCATGTCTAAGTTCTCCCATATGTGCTTTTCCCCATTCCCTACTCCACCTTGGATTTCACATCCCATGAAGACAAACTCTTCATGGCTCCTGACTTCCCCCCAGGGCTAACAACCCTTGAGTAAAAGAAAACACACCACTCTGAAGAACATCCATATCTGATCACAGTGAATTTGGATGTCTGAATTGTTCCTTCTATATTAAGATATGTCAAAAGATCCAGTTTCTTCAGTTGAAGAGTAATGAGTTTATGCACTCTGTTGCCATGCTAAAGATCCAGGATGGCTGAACTTTCAAGGTTCTCTTTTTAATTCTAGGATTAATAATACTTATAACCTAACCTAAACCTTACCATTTCCATGGCAAAATTGTGTAGATGGTTGATAAGCTTTAAAATGTATAGACATGGGCTAGATAGAGTAGAATACAGAATTCCTAATGTAGTCTTCATACTAAATAAGAATATTTTATAGAAAGCTTTGTGTCAAATATTAACCCTAGTTATAAGTTCTCAAGAGTCAGTGACCACTCAGAAGGCTTATAATATCATTGAAACCCTGTTAATAAATTTGCAGCAAAAACGCAGTGCCTCTTAAAGTGCATAGAGCATTTGAATGACAAGGACATTCTCCTTAGGAGTTTATCTATGGCTGCAAGAATAGGCATTAGATACTCTAGAATTCAGCTGCTGATTTCTATTAAAGGTAACTAAATAACAGCATTATCTAAAACTGTTCTTCATCTTACCCTCACTTTTGGTTCAACACAAATAATTTATATTTTTAAAATCTAGGCCTCAATAAGCCTACTATAGACAATCCATAGAAAACACTGCACAAAGTATGGCTGTCTCTGCGGTGTCTTCTGAGTAATCGTGGGATGGAGAAAATGATTATTGGTTTTGTGCTGACAGATTATTGATTATACCTGTCTTCTGAACCACTTGAACCTGTCTTCTGAACCACTTGACACTATGGATTTTTGCTGAGAGCATTAAGGGACCAGCCCTCCATGCCCTGACCATACTGACAACATTCCCACATTCAAATTTACATGCATGCCAACAATGGCCACAAGGAGAAAACGGAAGCTTAAAAACCAAGTGGTTTAAGCACAGGAAATTAGAGAAGGATAAAATATGTTTATAAATATGCAAATTAGTAGCTAGTAATTCAAACAGGAATCAAAGATGAGTACCCAGAATATACATAGTATCTTTAAACACATAACTTACAGTTTAGGCCTAGTAAAACAGACAGCTTTGGTACTAATATGCTTTTATTTCATTAGAAAGGTTTTAGTTTTCAAAATCTAAATTTTTATTACTAGAAATAGTTTTTAGTTGTGTCAGCATTAAAACACTGGGCAGGCGGGCTATTAATCACTCTCTCCTAAGGTTCAGATGAAAGCAGAAAACCCGTTATAATTTGTGTTCTTGTCCCTTTGCAATCCCTGGACTACCAAAGAGCACAGAAAGAAAGTAATTGGCTGCACCACAGGTTTTGCTGCACCTGAGGTTCTTCAGATAAAAGCATTGATATATGGACTACAGTCTGACCAAGTATATGACAGGGGGACTTCCTTCACTTTCTCATTCATTTTCTCATTCAAACAATAACTGTTAAAGTTTAGTTTATGGTTCATGCAATAGAATAATACAATATGTTGAACTGTCATCTTGTACAAATGATGAGCTTGTGTCTTCCCATTATTTTCTTTTTTTTTTAACCATGCCAAATTTTGACTGAAATTTTGTACTGAAAATTTCAGTGATGGGAAATTTTACTAAAAATATTCATGTTATTTCTCATAGTAACATTCAAGAAAGAAAGTGCTGCCAGTTTCTCCTAGACAGTAAAGCAGTTTCTGTGGTTTAGCTGAAGAGCGGCAGCTGTGGAATTCAGGTGCAAAGAAGCCAACGTAAGATAATTTTTTTTTGCTACCCTATTAATTGTCTGCTAAGGAGCTATTAATACACAATAGCTTAGTTTCAAAGAAAAAAGTGATCACTTAACATGAGAAAGAGACAATAACTTCACACTTTAGATGTCTGTGCAAGAATATACTCAAAAGTACCAAATTTTGCATCTCTTGGAAGTCTCAGTTCATACAATTCAATTATTTCTTGCTAGTGAAGGCCTCAGAACAGTCTGTCTTAGTGAACATGAAGGTCTGAAACAAATGTGAGGAGAGGAACACTGTTGGAAACTAGGCTCCAGGAAACTCTTGGTGCTTCTACTGGGACTTCATTTCTTCTCTTCCTTCTGTGTTCTGCCCTCTTCAATTGGAGGATCACCACAAAAATATTTGACTCACATGTAAAGGGATCAAATAGCATCAAAAGAAGGAGAAGGATATTCAGGTACAGGGACACATCTTGGAGACTGACTTGGAGAAAGGATAAGTGAGGTAAATCTGTTGTGCAGAAAATTGAGTGATGGGAACAGGAAGAGAAAAATATGTGGAAGGTTCAGAAGAAGATATCAGGTGGGAAATGCAATAATGTACAGATGCTTGGGTCAGAGCATTAACAAAAAAGGAAATGGTCAGGAGCAGAGAGGACTAGGAGCTTACCAAAAGGGAATGCTTCTCTATAGCATCTGTCAGAATTTGATAACTTCCTCCAGGGAGTCACCTAACTAACACAGAAGAGAGGGAATGCATAGGAAAGACCTCATGCAGCATGACAGTTTATGGAATTGGAGAGCAACAAAATTAAGTTCAACAGAAATATTATTTGTTTATATGAGCATATTTGTTATCTCTCAAACTTCAAAAATCACATATTTTCTGCAAGATCTTTGCATTGTTCAGCCTTTTGTGGTTTGGTTTGGTTTGGTTTTGGTTTTTAATTTCTTTACTGTGGTATGTTAATTTTATTTTTGGGGAAAGCAAACAGTATATTTATTCTTTGTTTCTTTCATGTCTCCTCCCTCCTTTGAATGGCTCTTTTTATTAACTGCTTATAGTGGTTAAAATTGGCTACAACTCTTTAACATTGTTTTGTTTAAAATGTTTCATATACTTACCCAATTTACAAAGTTTCTTGGAGACTTCACACCGCTTTTGAAATTTGGTGAGTACTGTGAGTTATTTTGGGTCAAATTTTACTCTCATGGTGTTATTAAACCAGCAATAGGTTTTGAAAGCAACAAAATGATACCACATGTACAAGATGACAAGCAGAAATAGTTGTGTAGGAGGTTCTTTTTTGAGTGTGAATGTGTTAGTCTCTCCCCAACAAACTACAGAGTACTGGATAATTCTTTACTAAATTATGCAACACTTTTTCAAAATACATTGGGAATCAATCCTCATACATTTGGGAATCAGTCCTCATACAAGTCTTAAGCAAACATTAGTGATGACATCCTGTAAAGCCAAACTCTGCTAAAATTCTCTAAAATCTATATACTGTGTAATAAACTTTACTGGGGGGCATTCTTCTGTCTTTTACTGAAAAAATAGGTTATATAAAGGAGGTGTTAAGGTGCTTGTGCCCTTCCCATAGTAGAAGTTTTATGATGGTCCAAGGATATTCACATTTTATAAGTCTGAGGCCTTATTTTAGTGCCATTTCCTTTAGCTTTTGTTCTGATTCCCAGGATTTACAGACTTTCAGAGTGAGAACAGACTACTTATGTGTCAGAGATTTTAGATAAGGATGCAACTGCCTTCATTCTCTGCATTTTTTCAGTGTGCATTTCCTGTTAATGTGATTTGAATAAGCCAATTACATTGAAATCTCTTCCATCGTTATGCAAATAAGTTCAGGAATGTGGATCTTTCTGCCTTCTGTGGAATTGCATGCTGTACAAGGAGTCTGCACAGTATGCTGTGGTCAAGTTTTGTGCTGATATCTGGGGTTCCCTTTGCACTACATTGGAGGAAGTTTTCAGGCTGATAGGACATTCAAAGAAAACAAAGAAAGCCTTTAAAAAGTACTGAAATGTTAAAAATGTAGGCTGAATTTTGTTTTCTAGGTGCAGGCAGCAATCATAGAGTTAAAACATTCTGTTTAAACATAAGATTGAAAAAAAATAATGCCCAGGAAAGTATCACTTAGAGCTTATTGAAAATATCCCCAAATGCCCATCATGTACAGTTTAAAACTAATCAGAAGTGCTATTATAAGGAGTGTTTTATTTAACTATTCAATCTCTTTATTGGCAAGATCATATGCACAATTAAGCTTGAGTCATGTTAACCAGGAACTCAAAAAATTACTTATTTTTCAATGCCATGAGACTCCTTGATGCTCTTTTAGTGCTACTGACATTAAGAGAGAGTAATTTTTCAGCAACCACTCCTTCACACCCTGTCACTGACAACAGTTTATCTGCCTGGCCTCTGTGTATTACACTTGCTTCACTGCTCTGAAGGGATACCACATGAAGTCAAACAATTTGGATTTCTTCAGGAAACTGTATCCCAAGCAAAGAACAACAATCTGTGTTCCACTTGAAGGAGACATTACAGTTACAACAACACTGCAGGGCTCTGGGTGATGCTCAGGGTGCAGGGTGATGCTCAACTGCTGAATTTCACAATTAGTCAGTAAACAATGGAGATGCGGGTTAAATAGAGATACTTGCCAAATTTGCTGAGGTAAAGGTTGCTGGAAACAAACAGGAGTAAATACAAATGCCTTGGTATGTGAACACCTACAAGAACAATTACCCACTCCCTCCTAAGTTTAGCAAGTCGAGTTCCCACACTATAATGCACTTAGTATTGGGAGAAAGCCAGGTATCAAATTCTGTTCCAGAGATGAAAGAAAAAGTCAAAACCACTTAGTGTCTGAGATACTGCTTCAAAAATAGTCCACTGTCATTTTATCTAAAGATACACAGCCAAATGCTGCATAGCACAAACCTTATCTCAGCTTGCTTTTCTTTTAGAGGCAAAGCATACAACTGCAACTGCCTACATAGACATACAAGCTGTTAGAATGAACAGCTTTGAAAGTGAAATCATGAAGAAAGTATTGCTACATTAAGCAAGTATTAATTTTAAAATAGTACAGATCCTCACTATACCAGAAAATAATATATACAAGAAAAATCCATTTTTTTTTAATTACTTGACATTCAATTGTTTTGTCAGATCTAAATGGCCATAATAATGTATCCAAAATAACAGTAACTATAAAATGACCTTTACAGCACCATGATAAATTAAATTTTTCTCCCATACATTGTAATATTAAGGAAGCAGAACAAAAAAAGAAATGCATCAATAAATTATTGCAGCACTCAATTGTAATGCTTTGCAAATATGAATGTCACTATCCTTTATTTCAAAATGCAAACAGATTCTTTTCTAAGCTTCCAATGTCGATGCAAGTTCTTTTCAGATCATTGTTTATTTTCTCCTTCAGTTTCCTATTTGTGTTCCTTGTAGGAATTTTATCTCTTTAAAAACAGAGCAAGGCATGAGAGGCATAGAAACTCTAGTAGGGACATTTGTTGCATATCCTTTTCAATAAATGTGAAAATTATTTTTGGCTAAATAATAATTTTTTTTTTTCTAAATGTCGACTTTATATCTTCTGTCCAGTGTCTCTTTTTTCTGAATGCCTAATTTTCAGTTTCTAGCACACACAAGGACTAACACACGCACTTTGTGATGACAAATCAAGTTTTCCATGAGGTCCAAACTCAGGGTCTGAACTGTAACACAAGGAGCCTGAGACTCCTGCGTGAGTTCACAGTGCTCATGTATGAATGCATGTCAGGAGTCCATCCAGCAAAATTTCTGTACATCCAAAAGTAAGTGTGACAAGCAACACTAGCCTTTGAATCAGGGCTTAACTTTCAGTGAAGCATATTTTTCTGTGGTAGAAACAGTGGCTCTGCTTGATCTCAGGATCTTAGAAAAAATGCTACTGTACTCAGGTCTCATGAGGAGATCAAGACCAAAGAAGAGGACATTTGATCTTAGACATACTTTTCCCAAACTTCCCATTGCCTTCAGCTTCAGGAAGTACTCATATTCAGATCAATAAGACTTCACACATGCTTAGACATGCATATGCACAATGTCTTTCTGAGCCTGAGGACATCCTTTAAACTTTTATTACATAATTGAATCTTGTAATCTGCTGCTAAATAGTGGGTCAGACCTCAAGGACTACTCAGCTTTTACTCAGTCAATGTGATTATCTGACTGATGACCTCAGGCTCTGGCACATCTGATTTTTGTGAAAAATGTTTCCTGTGCAGTATGTCAAAGCTGGTATGTCCTCTAATTCCACTAAGATCACAGATGATGGCCCTGCAGGCGAGGGCAGTAAAACAGGCGCAGATTGGAGCCAGGTTCACTTATGTGGCACACAAAAGCCGTTCCTAATATAAATCATAGAATCATAGAATCATGGAATAGTTAGGGTTGGAAAGGACCTTAAGACCATCTAGCTCCAACCCCCCTGCCACGGGCAGGGACATCTTCAACTAAACAAGTGCATAGAGTATGACAGAACTAAATAACAAAAGTTCTTCCTCAGTGACAATGACTGCAACAAAATTTATCAGTTATGCAAGGTATAAAACACCTTTACTGAATTAGAGTTCAACTTTAAATACTCTTACATTTTAACTTGTAAAATGACTACACAGCCTATTATTGTCTTTTCTTTCTTTTTCTGCTTAATGCAATGGTTTTGTTTTTTTTAATGGTGATACGTATTTTTTTCCCCATGAACAACTTGTAACCATCATTATGAACAGAAAATATACTAAATTAAAGTCTGTGTCAAGAAAAACCAATGTTCATTAGTATTTACTTGAGGGATAACAAAATTTAAATCTATCAAGATATGAAATATAAAATTATTTGTGTATTTTATCAGCCAGTTTGTGCTCCCACCCACCCTTTTTTCCTCTCTGCTGCTGATAGCTTCAAAATCAATTTAAAGTGCATTTGCATCTAATAAATTCTCTCAGAACTGCCATTTGAATAACGCATGCCTTCCTACTGAAACAAAAAATGTTTCTTTAAATCATGTAACGAAAATAACACATGTAAAGTGCGTGGAGGCTGTCCTGAAAATTATTAGAATAAATTTCTTACACTGATGCATGTTTTCAACACTTTGGTCAATACCTTCACCTGGTGGCACCGTATGAACATCTCAGCCTTCCCTGGTGCCTACTTCATGCAGCTTCTCTGCAGTGGAGACACTTGCTCTACTCAGCAGGCTCTACGTTTAATTCATTCTTTGCTTACTTTGTCAGGAGCTACACTGTGTTTCACAACATTATTTACAGCCCATGCGCAATTTGTGTGCCTGTCATTCACTGAAACAGCAATAGCACATAACATCGCACCTCACTTGGATGTAGTCATTCCAAAACCTTAAGCTGGCCAGGCTGTGAGAAGGGCAACTAGCAGAGAAAGGAGACTAGTTTTACATCTCTTCAGGTTAAACCACTGGGCTCCAACAGGGTGTGAGAGCAAATAGAAACCAAAATAAATTAGTTTCTATTGAAGATCTGTTCCTCTTGCTTATGTTCAGAAGACTACGGCTCTGTGCAGGACAATAGTTACCACAGCACATAGGTTCAAATCAAGAACTTAGAAAATAAATCTCAATTTCTTGCGCAAAATCCCCTAAACAACTAAAAAAACAAACAAACAAAATGAAAACAAAATAACAAAAACAAACAAACAAAAAAACACCCCACCATTATCCAAACCCAGCTACACATCATACATGACTTGATTTAACCCCTTGGCCATGGGGATCTGACACCTGGGGACCTCTCCCTTCTGCATCTGATCTAGCAGGCTTACATAGGAACCATAATAGGATATGGGAGCACCATAAACAGGTGTTTTCTCTCAATATTTGAATAGAACTTGTGAGGCTTATTTCCCCTCTATTGAATTGCAATCAGATTTCAGTTTCATAATCCAAATAATGGCTTATGTAACAGCCGTGCAGTCAGCAGCAGTGGACTGAGGTTTTACAGTAAGGAGAAATGTAATGTGTTATCTCATTAAGAGATTAGCACAGAGATTTCTCCCCCTGCCCCACCCTTTGTCTGTGATTAAACCTCAAACTATTAAAACCTTTCAATTGTTGCAACTTCAAGAAACACAATCGCTTCACATTTCTTAACTAACAAACTGTACCCACCTCTTTCCTTTTCTCTCCCCCTTCTTGGATGTGCAATGACATCAGGAGATCAAGTTTAGTTTAATCAAATCAGTGATATAAAAACATTCCTGAAAATGAATTCACTCCTTCCTGCTCAACAGATTAATACCAATTGGTTTGACATGAGTACAAATTTACACACTTTGAAGAATTTTTAAAGTGATACTTTCTAAAACAAGAAAGATAAAAACAATATTCTTGTATATTCTGCATGACTAAGTGATGCATCATTTCAGTATGCACAATCTGTTTTCATGTCTTGGTGCTAACAGTTGTGAACAAAAATCAACTCCAGTATTGTAGCATTATTGGGGAAGAGCCTGGCCTGCACCTAACCCCAAAGATAATTATGCTAAAACAATAGTGATGTGCATTCAGCTAACTAGTTCTAACAAGGAAAGGCTGCTGCTGCCATTCATCAAAAAGGCCATTTGCGTAATGAGGAGAGATGGTTACTGACATATTTCAACCGGGGAGGCCATCCTGCTGGGGATTACTTTCAAAATGACAAATTCTATCCATTTAAAAAGCAAACATCATGCTCTTTTTGGTTTTTCCACTGATCCTGGGAGCAGACACATAAGTCATATAGTACCGCCCAAGCTGGAATTAAGAGCTGGAAGGGATTCCTAAGAAGAAAAACATGCCTTAGCGTACATACCATTGTAATCTTCAGTCTCCTGAAAGGACTAATCCTAATTATGAGATACATGACTGCTATCAGTCAGGGAGAATAAATCGCTTGCTTTCTGTAAGAAGCTACTAATCTGATTATTGATTTACAATTTTGGTGATTAGTTAAACAAAGTGTATCTGAAGGAATCTGAATGTTCCAATGGGACAAACAGTAAAATAGCCATTTAGAAGAAAAGCTTTACTTCAAATGAATGTACAGTTTCAAGTCATATTAAGACTACCAAATATTCTGTGCAAGAATAAAATGGAAGAAATATTACCCATTTATTCTGATTTTGTAGGTAGTGTCTAATATGACAGCTATTTTACAACAGCGATCACAGCTGAATTTCTAAAATAGCACCGATAAGGAAGATAATTGTCAATAGACCATTCAAGAACAAATCATCACAAATGTGTTATACTGGCTTCTGTTTCCTATCTGAATTTCTTCCTTTTAAAATTTGTAGTTGCCATGCTGGTGAGGACGTGTATTGAAGTTTGTCTGCAAAAAATATATGAAGGAAGTGTCTTTTCATAGGAAGAAAGAAAGAAATGAAGGGTACACTGTATTTTCTAGCAACTTCCCATTTCAGGCAGCAAAGTCGCAGATGCATCTCACACTGTAAACACTCTTGACTGGTAAGACTACTGTAGGATTTCCTATCTTTGTCACCAATAAATATGCTTTTATTGATTGTGAAAAAAATGTCATTGGAACAGAGGTGTTTTCCA
Organism: Psilopsiagon aurifrons; assembly: GCA_025447955.1. Taxonomy (NCBI): domain Eukaryota; kingdom Metazoa; phylum Chordata; class Aves; order Psittaciformes; family Psittacidae; genus Psilopsiagon; species Psilopsiagon aurifrons. The sequence continues at coordinate 8,698 of JAOEHY010023033.1, read as the reverse complement.
GACCATGAAACTGGTTCAAAATTTTTCCAATGACAACCATTGTCAGGTGCTGAAGACTGTAAATATCGTAAGCAGCACAGCTTCAACTCTTTTGCTGGCAGGAAATCAGGGGGCTTCTCCCTTTGCTGTCTTGCCACACAAAGGGGAATAATACAGACTTTCTTAAAAAGGTCACTAACAAATCCAGGACTATACAGCAAAGAAGAAGCCAAGATGATAGATGAAAAACACTCCATATTTTTCTTCTGTAATTCCATATGGGGTGAGAAGTTCCTCCATGAAGTTTTTCAGAGTAGAACCTTGGGAAGTGTTTCTGGAAGGACCTATCTTTCTCTATATAGTGTACAAGAGACCTACAGAAATTAGCTTCAATAGGTTTAAATTCCTCTCTCACATGCTCTGTACTATAAGCCCACTCCCAAATGGCTGTACTAAGAAGGCAGCTATTCTCTTCCATATCCAAAGGTCCATTTCAAAGAAGCATTTTGGGATGCTAGAAGTTATAGCTGAAAATTGGAAAACATTCTGAGGGCAAAAAAAAGACTATTTGCATTGTTCTGGTCCCTGTTGTAAAAAACGGTTTGTATTTCTCACCTAAAATTCAAATAAGGATGTATACTCCCAGTACAGTAAAGTGAGGCCACAAGCTTTCCAGGGCTTCAGTCATTACACTCTAGAAATAGAGTATGACATGTAAACTTAAAATGCAAGTAATGGTTTTAAAATCCAAAATCTTATCATGCATGTACCTGTGTTTCAGTTACATTAATTGTACTTTATCATAGAACTGTGTATTTCTACTGAACTTTTTCTGCTTACACTGAAGCCATTGGAAGAGGCTGATAATTATGTATTTGGCTTCTCTGACATGTCTGAAGACAAAAGAGAACACCACAGCTTGCTGAGTGACATTAGGCAGCAGATAACTAGTGTTATACCTCTTATAAAAACTGTTCATTTCAACCAGTTGCAAACTCACTGACCTTTTTTGGCACAGCATGGTTTTTGCTATGTATATTTGTAGGTTGACATGCTGTTAACAGTGTTTATATTGTGTACTCCTAGTACTGATCTATGTTTTCTTACTGCTATACAATAAATAAAGAAATAGAAAAAGAAAGATTGTTTGCCTTTGCTTGTGTCAGAGATGATAATGACTAATTTGTTACTAGAACTAGAATCACAAAAACCCAGGTAAAGGTCTCATATGTAATCCTTTCCCATGTTCAGTCAAACCTTGATCTCTGAAATGATTTAATTCTGTCCTTAGGGCATGAATACTTGTTATTATGGTATTTACATGTCTGTATTTTTGGAGGAGAGGCAAATAAAGGCAAAAATTCACAAGAAACTTGAATTGTGAAGATAAATCTTTTTGTATTTCTAGCTATACTGAACTATGGGAAAATCACCCTCATGCCAGCTATGTATAAATAGTCGCAGAAATGCATCTTGGCTTAAAACCTAGGCATCTAGCACAGCTTTGCCTTAATAAAGATAATTGTCTTTAAAATTTGGAGCCAGTAATAATAGCCCTTTTACTGTAAGTGTGGCCTTGTGGACTGTATAACATTCAAATACAAAACAAACAAACCCCTCATTTTTCTTTGCTAATGGTAAAAGAACACGGTGGTGCTATGTTGGCAGCACTACCAGATTGCACTGATCTCTGTAATTTTTGGCAACTAATGAATCGACAGGGCCCCTCTAAAGACCTCATGTGAGGTTAGAGGTATGCTATTAGAGTAGAGCTAAAAAATACCACTGCAGTGTTTACAGAAAACACTCACTTAGATTATTCTATTTGAAGTCAATTAGAAGAATCCTCTGATCTTACTCTCATGGATTCTCACAGCAAACACTAGACAGTTATCACTAACCCTGAAGAATGCAGGTACTCTGGGAGATGGCAAAGGACAGTTTAAAAAGCTATTCACTGTCTGTGTTGATGCTCACAGCTTATTTGTCTGTTTCTCATAGTCAGATCAAAATGACAGCCTCTAACCACTATGCAGACAAGTAAAGGTTGTCAAGCACCTGCCAGTTTTCACAGTACAATTTGTGTATCTGCTGGGCATTGTAGTTCCACACCGTGTTATTTGCTTCCACTATATATTCTGAAACATTGCCAGTCTCCAATGCACCACTGCTTTGAAAAAAGCAGCAATTCGGACAAAATGTGGGTCAGTATGATATTTTCTCATTAATTTATAACTTGCCTTTTTTGTTTGTGGCCATTGCTCCCACAAGTTCAATTACTACCTGTTTCCTATCCTCTTTGGTGATATTGAAAAGCACTTATCTCTAAAGCTTTCACTTATGCTAGCCTTCCACACCAAAACCAGGCTACATGCACATAGCTGCATCTCTCTGTGTCACCTATATGGTCACAGTAAAATATAATATACAAATTCACTACGTCTGCCATGTGCTTGATAAACAGAAAAGGACAATCTAATGTACTAGGTTGCAAGAATTGAAATATATGTGATAATCTGAAAATATTCTGAAGTAGAGTTGATGCCCTCTGTTTTGCCTCTTTAACATAATTTTCTACATGATTTTTCTTAGTCATGCTGCTCCTTTTCAAGGTATTTCTCATCAAATGCTAAAAACCACCTTTCCTGATCAAGGGAATGTCTCTAGCTACAGAGCTTCAACATGAGATGGCACAAATGCTGTTACCTCTGTTGCTTCCTTACATGAAAACATCATGTAACATTAGATCAAGGTTTTTTTTTATTTTCTCATGTGTACAGACCACAACCTTATCCATCTAGGATATCTTACTTACCTTAAATCACAAAAGGAGAAACTTCTAATATGGTAAGACTAATAATGCTCTAAGTGCTGCAACAATAAGAAATAAAAACTTTCAAGGAAGAAAATTAAATAAAGACGTTAATATTTTTTTTGGGAAGAATTTTAATCTTAAGGTTCTAAGGTCATTTAAGAGGCCCCTGAGAGACTTCAGCAATCTTTTATGTTACAGTATCATCTTTGTCTATTCACGATGTTGCTTTTTTTTTCATGTGGGCAGCTCAGAGAATATGCCCTTTTTCATTTGAAGTTCTGTCTACTGTAGGCGAACTCAGGAGAGACTTCTTGGGTTGCAGCTTCATTCTCGTATGCTGGAGTCCTTGTTTTCAAGGCATTTTGCAAAATATAAAGAACAAGTTAAGAGGGAAAGGAGAGAAAGTTTTTCAGGTTTTGTAAGCTAGTTATTGGACTCTTACAGCTGCCAAGTTTGCATCATAAGTATTCTGATTTTGTGTTGTCGTGGTTTAAGCCCAGTCAGTCACGCAGTTTGCTCACTCACTCCCTCTTCTTTCTTCCCTCCGGGAGCTGGAGGGATGGAAAGAATGCAACTCCCACAGGTTAAGAACAGTTCAGTACATAAAGTATAACACAAACCACTACTGCTACAACCAATAATAACAATGACAAAGGAAATACAAAGAAAGAGAATACAACTGCTCATCACTCGATACCAAGCTCGACCCAGCAGTGAGCCCCACCCTTCTGGGTAACCACCCCTCAGTTGTACATCCTGGGCATGATGTGCTGTGGTATGGAATACCTCTTTGGTCAGTTTGGGTCAGGTGCCCTGTCTCTGCTTCCTCCTGGCTTTCCCTCCTCCCTGGCAGAGCATGGGGCTCAGAAAGTCCTAGGTCGGACCAAAACATTCTAAGCAGAAACTGAAAATATTTGATGTTATCAATGCTGTTCAAAGGCCAAAAGTCAAAAACACAGCACTGCATCAGCTGCCAAAAAGGAGAAAAATGACTGCTACTGCTGAACCCTTGACAGTGCTCACATGAAAAACACTAGTTCAGTCTTAATTTGTTATTCTCCTTTCTAAGCCTTAGATTATGGTGCTTTCTTTCTCCAGCTCTTTAGGAACACGTTATTAAGCTTCTAGTACAGAAAAGTCTCTTTTCGAAGTTGCTGTGTTCTGAGAGCTCTAGCAGTGCACCATCACATTCAGCTCTTTCCACACACCGCCAGATATCTCTGAGGAATAACACTGAGGCATCAGCCTGTCATTTGAAGATAAACACAGAAGCAACAAAGTTAGTAATAAATCTATTACATATAATACAATACTGAAAAGTCAACACTTTCTTACAGAGTTTTTTACAGGCCAATTAATATTTTCACAATTCAGTCTCTCAGTTACACATGCACACACGTGCAGACATCTAGAATTCAGTTTTCTGTTTCTGATAAAGCATTTGTAAAATATAATTTTATCAACTATGAGGTCAAAGTGTCAACATCCAATATGATTACTGATAGACAAATTACTTGCTTCATTGTTTTGCCATAGTATATTCTGAGCTGACTTCTTTTGCTTTCAGAAAATGTTGTGCATCTGCTTTCTAAAATGAACTCTCAGCCCTGATTTCCAATATCACTGGTGATTTCTTCATACTATGAAGCCAGGATAAACATTTGGAAATTGATCTAATATTTTTGCATTTAACAAATATGAACTGTGGTTTTATAAGTCTAGCTAATAACAAGCAACTTGTAGGCTGCATGGTCTACTTGCTAAAGTATCATGTTTAGATAGATATCTGTTCATCTGGCTCTGGAGAGTTGAATGAGCAATGAGATACTTATAAAGACTTATTTAGCTGGAATATTAATTCACCAGGAAAGCAATCTTTATATTTTGCAGTGGATTATTTTAACTGTTGACTAAAAATTAAAAACACTGATGTTTTAAAGACTAATGATGGGTTTGCTTCCCCATGTATTTATACTTCTGATTACTGTTTAACTTACTATATAATTAACTTTAAATAGTTATGAATAAAAAGCAAATATTTACTCTATATTTCTATTCACCATTATAAATGAAGTAAAGGAATGGGTGCAACATACCAAGCATATCTTCAGAGGTTTATAGCAACAGAGTTGGATAGAACTTATTTTCATGTCCAGAGCATATCACTTTTTTGATAACTAATAATACGTTAAACTTTACAAGGCAATCTTGTGAATTTGTAGGCATTCTGTTCAATGTTCCTAGCCAACCTACTTATAACAAATAAATACTGTATTTCCCAAACTAAAATTGAAAATACCTCCACTTAGCCACTTTTACCCTCAGCTACCATCTCTTCTGTTCTTGCTGACAAATAAGTGTCTTTTAATTTCAAGTCTATAAAAAATGTTTCACCATCTACTACTCCTTTTGCAGACATTTCATACAGTTGGGAATATGATTGAGGGTTTTTTAAAAAATCACAATGAACAAAAACGTGAAGGTTCATTTGCTAGTCAGACCACTGATATCTTCCTAAATATGCAAGCAGACTAAAATGAAAGTTCTGGGGAAGTCTGGTCACACAATTAACTTTGGAGCTTAGTTATGGTGATTTAAATGTCTCTACTGTCAATAATTTCACTAATTTTTCTAGCAGAAAGAAAAAGAAGGGGGAAAGAAAAGGCAATTAATATACTTATTCTACAATTCCTAACTAATTCTAATGCTTTCCTTGCTGAAAAGAAAAAAAGCGTCTTTTCTGATGGCTTATTCTAAAACATTTATCAAGTCATAATGTCAAGCTGACATAGGCTTCTGCAGTTACAGTGATGCTCCCAAGTCTACATACAGCTTATGCAGCTGTGAAGCTAGAAAAGCTGAGACAAACCCTTGTGCACATAGGAGATAGTAAGTACAATGTTATGAATAAATATAAGATTTAGATATATATTATAAAGGATATAAAAGAGACTAGTTAAAGACAAATTCTAAAGTAGCTCATAGAATGACAACCTTCCTAACTGCTCAAATAGTTTTAATCTCCTTTAAATTCAGATGGATTCCACTGAGGAGTTAAAAACTTTCCAGTTTAACTTCTCAATTTCTGTATTAAAAATAAAACCAACCACAAAAGTAACTGGATTTTGATCTTTATTTGATGTGAGACTTTCAAATTCACATCATGTTCCTTAGGTCTGCATTTATTATCTATATATAGATAAAGAATGGCGGGAGGTTCCTATTATTAATGGGAAAAATGGGTACAAAACAAGTGACATTAATCTTCAAGCTGTTCACCTAAAACAGAGAATATTTATTATAAATCGTTATATCTATTATGTGATTATTATTACACTTATCAGAATACAAATGTACTATTAAACTATTACAAAATTGGTACTAATTTCTAATCCTGTGTCTGTGATCTGTCAAGAGTTAAGCTCTTTCAGGATACAAAAGCGAGCATTTCTTTGCTGGTCCACCTGCAAAACTGAATATTGGGGCATTCATGGGTCAAATTTTCCAGACCAAGCTATGGCAAAGATGCTACAGATGCTGTTGCTGGCAAACTCCCTTTGGTTTAGCAGAACAGAGTAGAGTATGTAGGAAGGCAGCTCCCATCTGTCCTCTCTGTCAAAAGGGATTGAAATTTGCATCCCATATGAATGGTATCAGATTGATGTTTTGGCTTAGTGAAGCTACTTCAGTGACATTTGCAAACTGAAATATTGCATCTACACAAGGATGTCAAGATGGTCTTGAGAAAAAGGCTATAGAGTTCCATTGCTTTTTTCTTCTGGAAAAAATGAGTTAACAATCTTCTGTGACCTTGTTCATCTGTTCTTCTCCAGAGTTACGTCAAATTATCTGAAAGTCTTTCATACAGTCAGAGACCCTGTGTTAGTTCAGAGATGCTGCAGGTGTGGCTGGATATTCACTGCTACAAACATAGCTCTCATCAATCTGCATCACACCCACCCTGGATATTCAGTCTCCAGCAGTGAATGAAAAGCACATAAAATTAGCAAATCTGCTTTCCAAGTATAATAGACAAATTTTTAGCATGTTTACACTTGTGCCTTTGATTTTGTCCTATGTAAATTTTAGGAATTTGTCATTTCCAATGGGGCCAAGTGTCTTTTACTGTCCAAATAGTGGCCAAAAGAGGTGAATTTTTTGAAAGTGCCACAGCATTACTGGTTGTTCATAAATCCCATTAAGGTTCTAAGCAGAATCCTACTCTGGCAAACACACCCCCCAGGTGTGGTGGTGTTCATACTACACTTTCTCAAGTATGTCTGCAGAGTCAATACATTTTAAAAATGGAAAATATTTTAAATGGTTCCTATCTGTACAAAAGTCTAACAAATCCTCAAGAGTCATGTGAAATATCAAGTGGTAAACAAAAGCTCTCTTCAAAGGCTGGTGTTTGCATAGCAGGTCACTGCATTTTAGTGGAATTCTTGCAGCTCTGACGTGTGTGCAATCAGTGAAAGAAGTTCCCATAAGAGATTATAGCAGGAAAAATCTCACCTGTGTATGCAATTGTTTGCTATCAATAGACAGCATGTACTCTAATTTATTTTGACTTGATGGATTTGATTCACTGCTTTTGCGCATGTTTGCTTTAAATTGGTGAATCAAATCTTGCTGCACATGAGCTGAACTTTCTGCCTCCGTGCAAATATGCATTACCATTCAGTGGCAGTTCTCCAAAGGGAAGTATACAGTCTTTCTCACCAATGTGACCCTTGCATCTTACTTTCCCTTTTTCAGAATAACAGACAGAAAAACAGACAGAAATTTACTTTGGAAGACTCAGCAAGTAATGCACTTTTCTAATTGGACGAGAGAAAACAGTAACATATTTATTAGTATTTTTGTCTCTGCATATAAGGAAACAATTTGTATGTAATGATGTTCAGTGTGTCTCCCTATCTAGAAGAAAAATTAAGTTAGTGAGTGATACAGTTTGATAGACAAAGGTCTAAAGGAAAATTAATTTTTTCTAGCTATGAAGGTAGATGGGTAGGGGATACTAAATATATCAGAACTTTCCGTAAATAGCCCTGCTAGAGGGAAAAGCTGAGGTGCGAAACTAGAATGATACACAGTAAAATCTTCATAAATGTCCTAATTAAGGTGACTGCCCCATTGTCAAAGCTGGTAGTTAAAAGGTCAGAGTTTTGTAGGGAATCCAAGTTTCATTGCTGCCAGTCCTCACAGAATCACCATGAGCTACTAGTATAGTGGCAATTGTAGAAGTACAGTCATATTTGTGGATTTCAAAACTAGATCCTAGGATGATTCTCACTGTCAAACATGCAACAGTGAAAAAAACTTCTCATTTTGACATCCCAATGAAGGAAAAATGGTTGTAGAGGACAAGATATGGTCTCTACAAATACTGTGACTGATGCAAAATATGCTTTCTTGAAGTTGAATATATTTATCTTCTGAAGCTTTTTCAAGAGGCATTGAGGAATAATCCTGTCTACATCCTTGCTGCGATTCTGGCTGAAGGGTGACACGCCTGAGTGCAGTCTATAAATGCAGGCTTAGTCATTAGGATGGAATCAGCAGGAAAACCCTCTAAGCTGGTTCTATAATCAAGTAGGAGGATCTATATAGCAGTGACTAAGCCTGCTGTATAGGGGGAAGAGACTTCCTACTTGTCTCTGTGGGTCAGCTTTATCTTTGCTTTATCCTGTCAGGATGTCAAGTGCACAGATGAGACAAGTGACCAGCTGCAGACCTGATGTCACTCAGGGAGCCTTTGATGTGAAAGTGTCACAAGGCATAGCACATACAACCTAGGAGCTGAGCATCTGTCATGGTTTAAGCTGTAAATCAGCCACACAGTTTGCTACATGGAGAATCAAAAGAATGCAACTCCCACAGGTTGAGATAAGAACAGTTTAG
>JAOEHY010023032.1:10682-23096 GCA_025447955.1 Psilopsiagon aurifrons | reverse complement strand
TGGTGAGGCACTGGAATGGGTTGCCCAGGGAAGTTGTGAATGCTTCATTGCTGGCGGTGTTCAAGGCCAGGTTGGACTACACCTTGGGTGATATGGTTTAGAGTGAGGTGTCCCTGCTCATGGCAGGGGGGTTGGAACTAGTTGATCTTAAGGTCCTTTACAACCCTAACTATTCTATGATTCTATTTCCTGCAAGGCAGCTTCCAACCCAAACCATTCTATGATTGTATGATTTTAGGATACATTTTGCTTAGCTTTTTGAGTGGCACAGCTATAGAAACTTGTCTAAAGTTGAATTTAGTGTGACATATGTTTCCTGTTAGTCTGAGGCGGAGTCTTTGTTCGGTTACATCAGAGTTAAGCATCTTACTTCCATCTCTCTGAAATGATCTGAAAAATATTACTTAATCTCTGAGATTCGACTTCACTCTTTTAACTCTTCACAAAAGAACTATGAAGGCCACCGCATATTAATCAGTTCAAGGGGTGGACCTCTCAGTTTTCATAATTAAAGCCACCATGTCTTTATTCCTGTACAATTTTTGAAGTCTGCTAGACTAATGAATATTACATGAGAAAAATGGATTTTGCTTGAGTCTGGTTTTGCTTTTCTAATTCTTTGATGGCTGTAGTTCTTTGTGTCTCAGTGAGATTGTCTGAAGCAGAGAGAGACGTTAAGACAAGGTTGAAACTCAGCACCAGGAAATATAGCTCTGTAATTGTAGTGGTTCTGAGTAGTAGCGTAAACGCGTGCAAGTCTACACTGGATTAATCATTATACTCTAGAGGAAACATTCTCTTACAGGTGCATACCAAGACAACAGCTAAGTAACATGTTTAAATTTTAAATTATAATTTTTTAAATGCATAGAACACATAGTTTTTTTCTTAGGAAAGTGTCTGGCGCAAGGAGTGCTGCAGTATGTAAATAACAATTAAGTGCAGTGAATATTGATTTAGTTACCCCAAGAAGTATATCATTTGTTTCTGTAAGTTTTCAGTATGACAGTTGTGGTTTTTGTTAACAAACAACTGACTTGCAAAATTCGTAATTTTGATGGAGCATTAATATAGTTCCTCACTTAGATATAGTTTAAATTAATAAATACTATAGAACAGTGCATGTAGTTTTTAACTGTGCATATAATACTACAGTCAAGAAAATTCAGCTTCACTTTTGACTTTATCATCTATTTTTCAGTATGTAAGTTGGCTGTGATCCTACTTACACTGGTTTGACCAGTTCTAAATACACAGATTTCTCACTTTATAAAGTGAAAAACATGTTTTTTCATTTAATGAAATCTATACCATGCTATCTGATGTTTATAAGTTTGAAAATTCGGCCAATTATTTTAAAACTTTTAAATAAATTTTTTTCCCAGATTTGTTGACTAAAAGATGTACAGCTGCAATACTTGCTGTTCAACATTTTCTTCATTACTGCCTTGATGCAAACAAATACAAAATCTTATAATACACACACACGCACACAGAGATATATATATGTGTATGTATAATCTGTCTTTTCCTCAGCTACAGAAGTATTTAGTCAATGATATCATTACAGTTTATCCTAAGTCTACCTGGTAATTAGCCATTGTTAATGATTTATTAAAAATTCTAACTTTTCTCTCTAGGTCTGCTGGCCATACATTTGTCTATGTTTTTTCATTTAGAGCTTTCTGCAGTGTTTATCTTATAGTTTACGCTAAGTGTTATCAGTTTTCTCATTATTGTATTTTTTTTGTTGTTGCTTTCTCTTTGCCTTTTAGGCAAAGCTTTTTTTTTTTTTTTTTTTACACAATATTCAGGCTTCTGGGGAATCTGGTATGATCTTTTAAAGCTGCTCCTCAATATTGTTTGTATTTTGGTGTTTATCATCTCAATGTAACTGGATTACAATTTTTTTCCACTTTGTAAAAATGGCACCCCTACAACATAAAGCATGTATGCATTACCACTTGGGACTTCCATGCTTTTGCACATATAAACAAATTAGAACCACTCAGAATGGGTAACTTTCAGTTCTGTGAACTGCTCCCCTCTATTTCTTGTAATGAAGTCTGAGGTAAAATTCAAGCCACAGAGTATGTGGAATGTTGAATCTCCTTAGATGCACCAATTGTTTGATATGTCCACAACTGCAAAAAGCAGCTTTGTATCAGTAACCCCAGGCTTCTAGCAAAAACTGAAGTTCCTCATGTGATTTTTTTTTACAGTATGTTAATGAAAGTACTTAATGAACACTCTTTCCTAATGGGATGTTGTGGTCTTTAGCAACGCATCTTCTCTAATGCACCTTGAGTTTTAGTCATTAGGATACTAATTTGTAAGTATTCAAGAATATTTGGAATTGAGTTTTCAATGAGGTGGAGATGAGGCCCTCCATTTCTCTCATATCTCATTTTGCCCATATATGCTTTCCCAAAACCAGGTTGTAGTTTGCAATTTTGACATTCTAATAATGTGATTCTACCTAATAGATTTCAGTGGTACCAAAAAGATTGAATTTATGCTCATAGGTGAGCAATTTATGAGCTGAAATTCTTGCTTTCTAGAAGCCAATCCCTTGGCAGCCATATATAGGAAATTAAATCCTATATTCTTTTCATGTATAATAGTGATTTAGTGAATTTTCTCCCTAGCAACTTGGTTTGGTGCTGAATATTTCTTTTCTTTTTTTGTAGCTAATTTAATATCATGTTTACTGAATCATCCTGGTGGTCAGCTAGACGTTTATTTCGCCCTTTCACTGCAATAAAGCTTATTCAAAATTATTTGCCATGTGCTTAAAATAAAACATGGTTCATTTACCAAAATTTTCTCTCTTATTCTATTCAATGATAGATGCTTGCTATCAAAATCTTCACTTTCAGGAGTGAAGATTCCAGGACACTGTATTTCCAAGTGAAGAGGAAAAGTCATTAGTTCATTTCAAACAAATATTAATTTCTTGTGCTTGCATCTGTAGGGAAGAGAAGTCCTTACTGCATCCTCCCATGTTCCTTTACGGTATTATAAAGAGCTAAAGATAGGATGCAGTTTGTTTACAGCAAAAGCAAAACACTTTTAAGGTTTCCATGTTGAACTCAAGTTTTTAAATAACAGGAAAGTAAGATGAATTTATACTCTTCTGTCTTGATCACAATTTCCTTTTAGAGCAGAGTTGCCAGAAAAGATGGAAGCATTTATTATCTATTCTGGTACCATTTTTATCTTGCAAAAGAAATCTCAGTGTTATTTATTACTTAATCTGCAACTGCCACAAACTTTTCTGTTTACATGTACAGCTTGGACATGAATAAGAATAATCATCCTAGCTATTACTGAAATTCAGGGTGCGTTCTTCTCAAGCCATTACTTTTTACCTTTGGACCAATATCAAGTTCTATAGGACTAAATCCAGGAAGCTGTATGACCCCCATACTAATCTGTGGAAGCATAACAGTGAGTCTGACAAGACATACCTTATAGACCTTTCTGTGTGATATGCAACTTTGAGCAATCATGACACTTCAGTGAAATGCTTCCACCTAAGAGGAAGAGATCAATTGTCACTTCCTTCTCTGTTTATGCTGTATATGGGGATTTTACAACTCATAAATGAACTCAGGCACCTTATTTCAACCTGCTGTCTGATAACTCCATTCCAGATTGTATACAAAGGCAAAACTTTCTAACATCCAGAACTAACCTAATCTTGAACATCCTGAGGAACCGTACACAAGTCATGCCCGTACAAAATTCTTCCTCAGTCCCCCAAAGGGCTTTTTACATACAGAATACTATGCAAACACCCAATACACCTGTATAGGTTTGTAGTATACTCTTAAATGCAGTGGGAGATCCTCCCTCTAAAAGCAACACTATAGTAATTATTTTATTATAGTTGATACCCACATTCATTAGTATGAGGCCCAGAGTCAGTTGCCTCCTTTTCCTGAAGGAGACTTATTTCCCACTGATTGGGAAGAAGGAGCTCTTTTCAGAAAAAAACCTTCAGGCTTCTCCTGAAAAGGCAAATAGTGTCAGATCTGTCAAGTCATTACTAGCAAACAGGACAGGGGAAAAAATAAATAAATTAGTAGCAAAACCGCTGATTCAAGGAGTGCTTTAGGGTGCTGTGATAGTCAGGTGGCTGAAGATGTGGGCAATCCACTTCAGAGGCCAAATTTAAGAATTTCCATCCCTAATTATCTCTATTTAGTTACCTTTATTTAGCAGCATCGTAAGTGTGCTGATTTCAGATGTTTTTCAGCTTAGACTGTTGATCTTTTGGGATATCATTCTAATTTAACTTCCCATGAAGACTGTGAGGACTCTAAGGAAATAACATCAGGTTTTGTATCTCATTAAGGTTTACATTGCCTACATCTTCTATTAAATTCAACACCTAGAAGTCATCAGTGCTATTAATTGTGTTTTGAAGGCCTCTCAGATTGTAAAAAGACTAAATGTATGCCAGGTTGAAAGAGGAGTTCTTAGGTTTGAAGAAAACTCAAATAAAAATAGAATGATATTGTTCAGAAGGAGCTAGGTTTGATTTCCATTATTTCTCTACTTGATTTCTGTTGTACCATTTAGTCTGTTTAAGTCAACACATTACTTTATTTACAGTGTGTCACTACAATATTTATTGTTCTAATCAAATCCGCAGCTGGTTTTCTTAACTGGAGATTCAGTACTTGCTCCATCATAGACAGCACTGAATCTTCTGAAATTTAAATATAGTGCTCAAGACAATATGCTCATCAAAACAAAAAAAAAAAGCTCCCATTCTGTTTCCATTTTAAGGATGTGTTTGCTGCATGTTAATGTTGAGTTCTATAATGTTTTCCCTTGAAATATCATATAGACTATATTTTGCTAGAAAATATGTCATAATGTTTTCTGGTATTTTCAGATGAGCTAAAGTGTATATCTGTTCCTAATCTGCTGAGGCAATGTACATCTTCAGCAGCTTATTTAACCAAATGGATTTTTTTTTCCTTAGGAGATCAAACTGAGTTCTGCTGCAGGCACAGAACTTCCTATTTAAATGACAAATGTCTCTGCTTGCAGATTTGAAAACTCACTTATTGACTCTTTTATCTTGTGTAAACAAATAATCAGCCCATCGCCACATTGGTAGGGAAAGTCGAAGAATAAAAGGAGAAAGGATTTTTTGGGAGTACTGCCAAACATTGCATTACTTGGAATGAAAAATTACTTGTTTGCTGTTGATGTTGCCATTATACACAGATAGTAGACAGCAATGCTGAGAAAGAACAAAGAAAAATCTACAAAGGCTCTCTAATACCAAATATTTCTTCACACTTAGAAGGCAGTAAGATTTTCTTTTTTTTCAAATGACAGCAAGAAGTCCTGTTTTTTAAACTGTGTTCACAATTAAATTCTGAGAGCTGTTTATTTAAGAACTTTTCAATTTGATCTTTGTCTAAAGAGTTTAAATTTATAATCCAGTTATTCTCTGAAATGTCTAAAGTTAACCTGTCTTTAGATGGTTTTGTGTGTGTTTTTTTTTAAATAAAGATATAAAGGAACAGATAAAGGTAATGGATGTGAGATATTCCTTGTATTTTATTTCTCCTGTTTTTTGCTTGCTTTCATAGTGAATAGTTATGAAGAAAATGAAAAACCACTGGTATCCAAAGAAAATTATGTCTGAGTTGGTTTCTTTTCATACAACAGTGCTTTGAAATGTATTATTGCTGAAGAACATTTAAAGGGTACATAAAAGCAGCTGGATCCCTCAAGGAATAAGGTGTTGATCAGTGTATGCAAAAGTATCCTTGGGGTGGGGTAGGCCTGTAAGAAAGAAAACATGTAATGCAGGTTTTAGGCCTAACCTGCAGCTTCTATCATTAAAAAAAATCACTTGCCTTTACTGAAGAAAAAGCATTTATATATTAGATCTGTGGTTCTGCACTGGTAATTATTGGATTGGGATCTGGACAAGTGCAATGCTGATTCTCAAAATAAGGGTTGTTCTTTACTTAGAATGTTTTACAGCTCCTCCAAATTATATATATATAAAAAAAAAGGCACTTCATGAAAGCAGATGGAAGTTACATGTTACACCATGAGATCCAGATTCAGTGAAATTGTGGTGTTCTAAATTTGTCTATTCCCACTGTAATCAGAGCTGCTCAAACCAGTAGGCACACACAGATTTGCAGTTACAGATGAACTTTGTTCTTGTCTAATATTAAAAAAGCTTCCATTTACAAACGTAAAGTCTTCCAAATGTAAGACTTCTTTCGCAGCTAGACTGCATAGCAATGGAAACATGAAGGATAATATAACGGATGTTTGCCATAAAATAACTACATATTAAGACATATTCATTGTTGTGAAGTATTTTATTTACAAGTCACAGCAAAACAAACCTGAAGAAAGTAAACAAAGTCTTTGCTCTAAATCTTATAGTCAATAACAAGTTTGCAAGTTAAGAGACGAAAATTTGTTAATCTTAGGTAATATTGGTCTCTGTATTTGAGATTAATTTTTAATTTCTGTATATGAATGACTTAGTTTAAGTCACCTGCATTTTTAAACATTATAGAAACACTCAAAATCATACTGGAGGGAAATATCATCAAATATTGTTAGCTCTCACTGCAAAAATATACACAGCAACATGAAAGATTAGCATTTCTGAATTCATGTGGAGGTTGAACATGTATATACATATGAGACCTGCAAGCACGTGTATATAGAGTGGTTAAATGAGCACTGTCAGAGTACTCTGTGCCACTGTTTTGTAATATCTAAATTTAAATGTAGATTTCGAGTTTGACTTCACTAGATAGTTGCAACAATTGCACTAAATTTTTGAATAATCTTAGACAATTATGACAGGGAAATTGTACTTCTAATTAAAAAAAAAAAAAAGGGCTTCACACATTCCCCCCAAAAAAATTTTTGTTCATTAAAGAAACTTCTTAAATTCTCAACATTACCTTTGTATTTTATTTTCTATGTCTAATAGTGATTTTTCTGCCTGTTTACAAATGTGTTTGTATTCTAACTGGAAGTTTGTGTGGACTGATACAGGGACTAAGATGAGAGGAAAACCTGAGAAAAGTTATTTATTTACTTGTTGTAATTAGAAAGAAATGTAATGTAACAAAGTAAATTCAGAAAATAATCTCTTACTGTGTCTTTAGAAGGTCTCAAATAATATTGTACTTGCCTTTTCAGAATCAACTGGTACTTTTTGCGGTGGGAGAAGAATAAGTTAATTTAATGGAAAAGCAAATAAAATAAACTACTGATGAAATGTACCCTGGGGGCAATGTTTTCTGTCAGATCTAGTGATACAAAATCAATGTTATCACATTAGCCTTTTTCTTTGTGCTGTATTTATCTTAGAATAGTTAGAGAAAGAAAGATTTAACCCCTAAGACCTGTTACAGCAATATAGTTCAATAGACTGAAATGCGAATGACTTATCATGCTAGCATAAATTAAATCTGGAATATAGTCTTTGCTTTCAATCTTCTGTAGATACATCTTACAAAAATAAGGAGGCTGGAAAGAAAGTTATCTTGGTGTGTTTTGTAGTCTCTGTAGAAAACCACACTTAAACTAACCTGAAGAGTTTCACACACAGTCATCCACAGTCATTATTACCATATCAGAGAGACACCACCTGAGTTTAAAATTCATTAATAATTTATAAAATTAACCAGTTTGCTTTCTTGTGTTTGCTGGGTGAAGAGGCTAATCAAAATCTCACAGCTATTGCTGTCACTCAAGATCTCTTAAATAGAAAGCAATCTGTGGCTTGAGAGTGTTGGAAGCCAAAAGTTAGACAGTTTACATAATGGCTGAGAGCTCAGGTATGTTATTTTACTAAGGCTGGAACCTATCTCCAGCTCTGCTATAGATGAATTACATTGGGAGATTATATACCATGGGCCAAATTTTCAGTTTATTCAAGAAACCAGCCCACTAATGTGGAAGTTTAGAAAAGTTAAAGCATCAGCTAAGTTCAGCAAGCATTTTGCTTCCGGGGGACCTTGAACATCACATGCGTCTAATGATTGTGAGTACACGTTAATCAGGAAAGTTCTCCCAATAAATCTCAGTTAGATGGCTTGTATGACTGAGGACTACTCATGCAAATATTTACAGGTCTCCAAAGCATGGGTGTAATTTGAAGTGCAAAATAAACACATTGTCTTGGCTTATTGTCCAGTATTATTATTCTAACAGTTTGTACTTGATCTTGCTTTTAAATAAATAAAATTTAAAACCAGAGAGGTATTTTGATTTTAAATCCTGAACTAGTCAGTCCATCAATCACTAGGTACACTTTTCATATTGTATGCCCGCTTGAATAAAATCTGTATTAGTCATGCTCATTTTCCACAGGCATTTTGGTCATCAGAAAGACAAGCTGCAGTGAAAACAGAAAGAAAAAGATACCTGAAAGTGAAGGTATTTGCTATTTCCTTCACTGCATAACTGAAACTGTTATATACGATTAAAAAACCCAAATGCATTCATACTCTGTGTAGTAATCCATGGACTAGAATGGCAATTTTGTGTGAGATTTTAAACAGTTAAATTTTAAAAGCATTTTAAAAGGACTGAAATTCAGGAAGAATTATCTGCCTCACTCTGCTACACTATTTTGCAAATAATCTGCAAAAATAATTAGCTTGAAATAATAGTGAGGATTTAAATTACATCTTTCTTATCAGCAACCTGCAATGAAAAAGGTAGAGTGAGAGGGCTGCGAAAGATGCATGTGGATAAAAAATGCCATTGATATCGCTACCATATATTTTTAACAAGATTTCAAAGAAATTACTTTATATCATAAAGTATATAATAAATATATTAAGCTTATTTTTCCATTATTATTCCAACATGCTGGCAATAGCATTAACATTACTATAATGTTGGTATAAACCCTTGTAATGTATCTTCTGTTTTGATAAACTTGATTATGTCTAGGCATACAAGCAGACTACAATGTAGAAATTAAATAATTCATACAATATTCAGGAATCACAATGTTATGGAGAGTACTTTTGCACTCTGGGGGTAGAAAAGAAATAGTAGAAAACCTCTGAATGGTAGATCATTAGTCCTAATATAACTGAATGTTAAACAGAAATTCATCCAAAATTGGGTGGTTGCCCCACATTAATTACTCAATCTCAAAGAGACAAGAAAAGAAAAACAAGTAGTCCATCTTTCTGAAAAGAAGACAGAAACTTCAAGACAGGTTTCCATCTGCTTAAATGCCGAAGATCTGTAAGAAGGAAAATCACTTTTTTGGTAGATAATGCTGACTATTAGAAACATCGAGTTCCCTATTGCTAAGAAAATCCAAAGATAATTTTATCTATAACCAAAAACCAAATCACAGCTGCATTTTTCTATGATGGATCTTTTAGTATTATTTATTACTGTATGCTTCAACTGCAATGCAACTCCTTTATTTGCTGATTTGTAAGTCTATTTATTAAAATCCTTGAGTGCTTGTTGTTTTTTTTCTCTCAGAAAAATATGTATTTAATAGCATGGCTTTTGAATGCACAGTTGTGTATTTCATGAGCATATTATTACCACACATTTCTGTGAGCTACCAGATACATTTAAGTTAGTTTGGTTTGTCTTGTTTTGTCTTGTTTTGGTTTGGTTTGGTTTGGTTTTTAATAAGCGGTAAGGGAGGCATTGACATTTCTTTTGTTGACAGAGTATTGGTTTTCCACTGTCAGTTCTATCTGTGATCAAGTGATGTTAGTATGATTGATAGGATTACAGTTTGAGATAATTGTCTCTTGAGTACTGATATTGTGCTTCTTGAGTATCAATGTATTTCACACAGACATTTGTTACTTGTGTAACCTCATAATCCATTTTTTCCCTTTTCTTTCTTTTCTGCCTCTTTGGAGTTGTTTCTGCAGCATATATCACCATGATGTTCATGACTTTTTGTTTACTTTAAGACTTTCCTAAGCATGTTAAGTCATGTTATGTCATACTGGTAGCCATATACAAGAGAGAGGTCATAAAAAGAGTTTATGTAAATCCTACAGATGATCCACTGAACTAGGGACAGGTTGAAATGTCAGTGTGATGAATGCTCCTTATATTTCTAAATATTTGAAGCTCAACCACAAAGAGTTTTCAAAAGTCTCATGTCTTGGAAAGACCTGTTTTTGTTTTCCTTTTTTGTTTTCCACGAGCTTATTACAGACATTGAATTTCTTATTTTCAACTAGAAACATCATAGAAACATAGGATGGTTTGGGTTGGAAGTGACCTTAAAGATCATCTAGTTCCAAACCCCCTGCCATGGTCAGGGACACCTTCTACCAGACCATGATGTTCAAAGCCCTGTCCAGCCTTGCCTTGAACACTGCCAGGGCTGGGCCAGCCACAGGTTCTCTGAGTGACCTGTGCCAGTGTCTCACCACCCTTGCCAGTTTTCATAGTAAAGAACTTTTTATATCTAATCTCACTCTACCCTCTTTCAGTATAAAGCCATTACCCCTTGTCCTATCTCTACTTGCTCTTATAAAAAGTCTCTCTCCAGCTTTCTTGTATGTCCCCTTTAGGTACTATCCTAACTAATCCTTTTGCAATACAGACAGTACTGCAGTGAGTAGCAGTTTTCACAGCTCTGCATTAGACTTGTGAGATTCAGAAGAGGTAGGGTTTTTTATATGCCTTTCCTTTTATTCCTGATGAATTTTCAACAAAAGAAAATATTAATTGCTCCCAAAATAAGTCTTAAATTTGATTTTCTGGCTGTAAAATAAAGCTTTATAGACATACTCTGAAAATAAAGATGTAGAATTCTTAGAAATGTCAGACTTTTAGTCTACATATAGAAAAGTTTGGTTTGGTTCGTGGTTTTTTCTGTGCTTTGAAGTCTCAGGTGGGAGTAAAGTGACTCAAATGTTTTGGAGGAGGATTGAAAGCAACACACAGAGAAAAAAAATGCAGATTATATTACAGTGTTATTGTTTCTTTTCTGTGATTGCTTTGTGGGAGCTAGAGTTTTGAATTTTAAAGTCTTAGGTAAATCTCATATTAATATTTCAGCACAGTATTAGCTCTCCTGTCAGTTACTAATGTTCACCCAGAAGGGACTGGCTGTACATATAGGTTGTGAGAACAGATTACGAGTAATGAAAGTTACCACTCTTAATGAGCCAATGAAATGGGGAATGATTCTTTACGCATTTTATGAATCTTCTTTGTGTTTAATTTTTTAAAATACAGTTATATTCTTAAATTTTAGGATATTGTCAATTGTGGTAATAGATTTGATGAAAGAAACTCAAAGAGCAATAACATCATTCAGCATGCCTTAACATATTGGAAATGTTTTCCTGTTCGTAAAATGATGTGTTCTGGTGTCCAGAAGCTGCTTTCTTCAGAGTATCACATTTTGATGTGTAGTTTAATTATTGTCATTAGTTTACATATCAGAGAATTATTTTTAGGGAGGAAGTGTAGCATCACAGGAGTTTGAAATAGCACATATCTTAAAGTACTAACAGTTTAATAATGGTGTCAGACAATTTTGAGAAACAATTTAAATGTCTAAACTGGGTTAGTAGCTGTGCAGTAATAATCATCATAAAAGCAGACACAGAGAATAGTGACAGAAAGTGCTTTATTGTATCCCATTGTCAGTATTCAGCATGTTCAAAAGCACATGTATAGGTATAATACCTGCCCAGCTGAAATCTAATGGGATACCGAATTCATAGGAAATTCAGGAGAAAGGGAAAGAAGAGGGACAATTAAGAAACCTAACAAAATCTTCACTAAAAGATACTACTTGGGAGCATTGTCATATACTCTTTGTGTGGTGCAAAATTGCCTACATGGTAATTAGCAGGAAATTGCTATTCCAAGGCTCACAGAAACAGGTTACAAAGTCCTTGACCAGGTAACAGGCATTTTTCTGTTTTCCAGCAAAAAAACAAGTACATATTCTTCTCCTGTTAGCGCTAGTTGGCAATCAGAAAGCCATGATGAGTTTTTTTGTATTATATTGTTCTGCCAAACATCCTCTGCATTACACTGCCATTTCATGCTACTGCAAAAACAAGATAAGATTTTAGTGAGACTTAGCTCAGGGGAGAGTGTACCCCCTTTTTTTTTACAGGAAGATTTTATCCTGGATTTGCCTTAAACACACTCATCAAGATAGATCTGATCATTGTGGGAGCAGACTGAAGAGCAATATTTTGGCTCGAAGTGTTTGCACTATACCTATACCAGAAAGAGACAACCAGCAGCCAGCTCAGTTCAGGCTTAGGAACTTGCTCATCTGGAAAGAATGATGCTGTCGAGTTTTAAGCCATAAATCAGCCACACAGTTTGTTCACTCACTTCCCCCTTTTTCTTCCCTCTGCTCCGGGAGGGATGGGA